>JABUQX010073056.1:25000-37500 GCA_015478945.1 Trachelipus rathkii
TATATATATATATATATATATATATATATATATATATATATATATATATAAATATATATATATAGTTATAGTTATGTATATATATATATATATATATATATATATATATATATTTATATATATATATATATATATATATATATATATATATATATATATATATATATATATAAACTTTACACATATGTTCCAGAGTATCCGGAATTGCAACTTCTAAATTATCGCATAAGTTTCCGGCAGTTCTAATTTTGTAATTAGAGGATGGCCAAAAATTAAAGGAAGGTAAACTCATTCCAGAGTAATGTATTAGCCATTTAATGACCTCAAACACAGACCAGATTTTAAGTGGAAGCGCAAACCAAGTAGAAGAGAGAAAACATTTCCGAAGGGAACCTTTGTGTTTCCTTATTTTTTAAGTAAGGATATTTTTTTTGAAAGGATTTCGATATAAATATGTTAATAGAATCATTTCTTTTTTTCTGACAAAAAGATGTTTTTCTTAAGCGAATATTTATCTCGTTTCTTTCCAAATAGTTGGTTCCTTTGCATTGACGTCAAGCATTTTTTTTATGTATAAAGATAAGGTTCTAGGTTTCAGTATATAATATATATATATATATATATATATATATAATATATATATATGTTACAATGGTATAGTGAAGAGGTATATATATATATATATATATATAATTATATATATGCGTATATATATGAAAGAAGAAAGAGCATAGGTTATATAGTATCTAAATATTGACTATTAATACGGATTTTATATATACAGCGTATATATATGGCCGAAATGGACATCACTCTTGTCCCCTTTAATTAATCTTAATTACTGGCCCTATTGATCTGACGATGGTAAAATGAGAGCAAGTTTCTTTAGTCTTTATTTAACAAGTCACAATGAGAATGGAGTTTTCGTGAAGTGATAAATTACAATGAGCTTCAATTTCTGACAATGAGTACATTAATAAATGACGAAATTTATAATATAATATTTGTATAAGATGGTTATCAATTGAATATAAGATAGTGAGCTCTGCGCCCGCCTGCTCGTGGCACGATCTGAGGCCAACCCTTTGTGCCTGCATCCACAAATGCGTCACACCTTACATTAAACTCGCTCCTCCCATCTTTGGGAAGAGGCTTTGTTCGTTGGCAACACATTGAATATAATATTAAAGAATTGTACACGGTTCTTTATGCACACATGCTGTGCTTACATGGCTTGGTAATTAATTGCATATTAATGTTACCTGTCCATCTTCTTGGTGATTCGGAGTCCAAAGAAATAAGAAAGCTTTAATTAGATTGGTACAATATAATTACCCTTTCGTATTTCTTTAGAACACCCAAACTTCTGATTAATGGAGTCTTGTAGATGAGAGAGAGAGAGAGAGAGAGAGAGGTGAGAGAGAGAGAGAGGTGGTAAAGAGAGAGGGAGAGAGAGAGAGAGAGAGAGTAGGTATGTGTTAGAAGATGTGAGTTGAAACACTACGAAGATGGAAATGTAAGAAAACATTGATTTACCCAACAATGACTTTTACAATAAAATACTAAGTACTTATCGTCAATGTTTATAAAGTTTACTCAATATTTTTTTCCATTTTCTCTACTATGTTGGTTTTGAGTTGCTCTTTCTTATGATCACACCTTTCTGGGTTTTGAATGAAATATAAATACCCTTCCTCATTGGCGCCTAGGTGAAAGTAATTAATCTATTTTGTCTTCAAAGTTCCTTACAGATATTGAAATTGATAGTATGATATTCGTTTTTATCTTCTTCCATTTATGCATCTACTATTTATTTGAATTCCCTGATTTTTCTTCTCTTTCTTCTCTTTTTTTTTTTTTTTTTGATGGTTTTGAAACCATTTTAATGGCTGCGGGAGGGATTTCTTAAGTTTTTGTTTTTCTTTTTGACCGACTGTTCTGGCTCGATTTTCAAGCGGGAGGAAAGATGGCGATATTGTAACTCCCATTTTCTTTCGAATCTTTAGCTTGCTTTTTTACTTTTGGGTAAACTTTTACATAATAACCTTTAATTTAGAAATTAGTGGATAGAAACTACATACTGTGGTTACTAAGAGAGAAAATTGAGAAAAAGAGTACATGCGAGATTGTAAACCCATGCTTAATGTAATAATTTTAATAGGTATTATAAAATTTATATGAACTCTGCGCTATCGTTTACATTTGCATTGGTTAAAAATGTGACTTTTTTGAAGTCTCTCACGCTTCGCTTCTGCGCAGATGCAGGCTGAGCTAATAAATGTACATGGATATTTTTGGAGCTTTTGTCTCTTACGAGCTCTTCGCTTTGACATGAAATAATTGTTATTAAATTTTTATTTTCTAGTATAAATTTCATTTATGTTTAAAAACATGAATACACTCATTTTATTAATTTCATCTTCAATCGTCAAAACACCGCTTCATAAGAATTCTCGTTTTGAACTAAGTAAAATGACCTTAATTAAATAAAGCACATTTTTATTATTCAACATAAATTTCATTTAACCGAAAAAAATAGTAAATTTTATTAAAATCATACATATAAATGATGAGGAATATTTTTAATGATATTTATTTCAAATGTTATTAAGATCAGTAGGTAGCTTTGGCGCGAAAATATTTCAAACTCGATTCTCATTCCTCAGCATCGTCAGAACCCGTGACGTCACACGCCAACCTTTCTCTGAACCTTTTAGGCTAACGAAAGAGAATTTTGTTTAAAATTGTTTCTTGCCGTCGGCTACCCATTTATTTAGCAGCATTGATTATTTGTTCACAAAAAAAAGATTTCTTATTCCCAAAATGATAAAAATACTACACTTCTGAGCTAAATACACAATTTTCACTGATCTAAAATAGACTATGAGATGAAATGAAAGAGAGAAGAAGAGAAACATCTCGTTGCTTATCATAATCGTTAGACAACTGCTAGCTAGGACCGGTCTAATCTTAAAAATTTTAATGACACTCAATTCGGAAACATGCTTAAATAACTTTATCAAACACATGCAACTTAGCCGATAAAGTGAAAAATTCATATATAGATCCAACAATGGTAAAAACATATATTTAATTTTGATGGAAATTCTTACGATGTTTTGCATTATATTTTAAAAGTTAACAACCTATTATTAGGATAGATTCAAATTTTGAAAAACATGGCAACTCCACATTCGATATCAGCGTTCAGATTTCAATTTTGGCGCAAACTCGCCTTCATTTCTTCTTGAAACTAAAAATTATGTATGAGAATTTCGTTGCTTCGGCTTTCATCAATTTTCCCTATCTTAACATTTGAAACATTTGTAAGATCTTACTTATTACACTATTAAAAAATATATTTAGTATGGAAACAAAAAATAGATGTTACAGATGTATTGAACTACGTCATTAATTATAAACTCCTCAATAATTTCATATTTGAATTGGTTCACACACGTGTTTGAATGTTTGTTTGTGATAGCTGCAAAACCCTCAAATGGGCTCTCCTTTTACAGGATTTTTTTTCAAAACATTTTAGTATTTTCAGTAGTTGATATTTTGTTACTCATTTCAATTCATTATTATTCTTTAAGATTTTTGTTATTAATATTTTTTATTATTATTATTATTATTATTATTATTATTATTATTATTATTATTATTATTATTATTATTATTATTATTATTATTATTATTATTATTATTATTATTATTATTATTATTATTATTATTATTACTATTATTATTATTATGTTCTGAATAGATTAGAATTTAACAGGTATGCATACCCCTCACAGATAATGATGGTAGTTTATTCACATAATTATCAATTATTTTATCACTGTTCACACGAACATTGTTATTTTGAGCATTTTTTTAAATTTTCAGAAATTTCGATATAAGCGGTTGGTTCGAGGCTTTGGGGAGCTCTGTTTTTTTCATCAGTAAGACTGGATTTTCGCTTACTTTCAATTGCATGGTCACTATTTTCATTGTTTTGAAGCATATTATTATTATATACACAGTTATTAAAATTTTCACAAAAGTTTTTATTTTTATTTTTAAGTAATGAGAAGAATTTCTCCGTTTCAAGGTCTTTTTTTTTTTTTTCAATGTTGGAGTTGGGAGTAAGAAACACTTACATTTGTGGGGGAGAATAATGAGGGTTTATTTAATTCAGAACTGAGGGACTGATCATAAGTTGTGGGGGAGAATGAGGGGGTTTTGTAGTTGACTTCTCCACCCGTGTGGGTATGAGCGGGAATGTTTTCCGAGTATCCAACTCTTGAAGAAAGGGACTGTTCTTCGTTTATGGGGGGAAAGTAACAGATTTTGGGTGAAGGAGACTTCTTATTTCCACATTTTTTCATCGTTGTTGGGGAAGCTGTTGTTTCAACAGAGTTTCTTGGGGCGATTTGTTTGGCTTTTTCATGAGTGAGAGTGTTCGTTGAGGCCATTTACACACACGAAATGATGTTGTTCAAATTTTTAGGTGCACTATTTAGGCCTAAATCCGAAAGCTTGTATGGAGACTTTGGTTTGAAATTTTCAACCGTTTTTATTTTTGTTAAGCGTTAACACCGACTTTTTGTTATGAATATTGAGATTGTATATTGTTTATTTCTTCACGATGTTAACTTTACACTGATTATTTAATGAACAGAACATAGTTAGAATAAAATGCACTTGTTAATGTCACAGGAATCACAGTTTAACAACAAATTTTCAAATAGTTTTGATTTTATTCGGCACTTTTCACTGCTTGCATCTAACTCCACATTAGAAAGGGGGGTTTCACTTGTCACTCACGACTAGGGGTCAACAGGAACCCCATTGTCGCCCTAGTTTTATTTGAAATGGTTGAAATGGGAATAGACTGTCTTCTACACCCACATACTGCACGGATTTAGTTAGAATGAGAATGTCTTTAGTCTTTATTTAACAGCAGAAGTGATAACATAATGAAGCCACTAATGAAGTACAATACAATGATTAAATCTTCGCAACGCAATATTTGGCATGGTTAATAATTGAATATAAGAGAGGAGCTGGGGCCCTCTATATCGTGCCAATGAGCGGTAGCTGCGGCCCTCCTCTCTTATATTCAATTATTAACCATCTTATACAAATATTATACTATAAATTCAATCATTTATTATTGTACTCATTGTCAAGTGAAGCTCATTGTAATTTATCACTTCACGAAAACTCCATACGTATTGTGACTTGTTAAATAAAGACTAAAGAGACTTGTTCTCATTCTACCTTCGTCAGATAAATAGGGCCATTAATTAAGATTAATTAAGGGGGACGAGAGCGATTCTTGTCCATTTCAACCCATATATATATATATATAATTATATATATATATATATATATATATATATATATATATATATATATATATATATATATATATATATATATATATATATAGTATATAAATATATATATATATATATATATGTATATATATATATATATATATATATATATATATACATAAAGTATACACACACGTATATATATATATATATATATATATATATATATATATATATATATATATATATATATATATTTAATAGGGAGATGCCAATAGGACTATAATTAAATTAGAGGTCGTCATATTCCGACAGACGGTGTTTGAAAATGGGAAAGACAATGTAAGTGGACAAAATTGAAGAAGGAAGATTCACAGTGTAATAATTAATAATCTATGGAAGTATGCACGAGACTTTATCAGTGAAGTACATGTAATAGTGAACATAGCGGTGAAATCGTGGAGCAGAAAGCCGGAGAAGGAAAGAATGAAACTATGTGGAAAGAAGAAGCTATGGACTTGAGAATTAAGAAATGCAGTATTTGTTGCAATAGCTGTTGTTTAAGAGAGGGAAGCAACAGGAGCAGTTAGGATTAGAGAGAGGGAGAGAAAGAGAGAAGAGAGAGAGAGAGAGAGAGAGAGAGAGAGAGAGAGAGAGAGAGAGAGAGAGAGAGAGAGTTTTTATATATATATATAATATATATATATAATTATATATATATATATATATATATATATATTATATATATATGTATATTATTCTATTTTTTATTTTATCTATCTATATTATATATATATATATAATATATATATATATATATATATATATATATATATATATATTAGTCTTAATTTCCACCCCTTTCAGGAAGAGTTGAAAGAGTGATATGTGAAGGATACTCAATACAGTGGTGAACGAAACCTTGATAAAAAATAAGTCAGTGGGGTGGTGTGAGGAAATTTCGAAACTGTCTCAGAACACTAAGCATCTTAGAAACTCGCAATGTGAGAAAAAAAAGTGATATTATCATGAAAGACCAAAGCGAAAAACAAGGTCAAGAAAAGACGAGGGTGTGAGTTGGGCGTTTTCGAAGATATTATAGTTGTTTGGAAAATTATACCTAAAAAAATCTAGGAACCATATTTTCTCTGCCACAATTAGGTAGGTAGGTCAGTTTCTCCAACTCTACCCTTCTATCATCAACTATTTGGACAGAACCTCGATGATAAATTGAAAGGGTGAACGGTAGTCGTCTTCAACAACTGGAATGAAATTCAGAAAAAAAAAATTACAGAAAGAAAGATAGATTCTGAAATATCGGGGTTTATAAATCAAGGCTTTGTTTAAAATTCTATCAAAAGCTTTCGATATATATAAGCCACATCAAAAAACAAAATATTCACCGAAGTGCCGAAGAGCAATGGACAAAGATTCAGAGATAAAAGAAAGAAGATTAAATTACAACACTCTTTACGAAAGTCATAATACCTATCAGAGATGGGATTATAAGATTTAAGACGTTTCAAATTTTCATGTGGTAAGAATAGATTCGAAAATGATAGAAAGGACCGAGGTTAAAGGAACACGTTATATAGAGCTGGGTTGACAAGAATTCCCCTTTTCGTAATAGGTTGTATGAAAGTATTCTTCCAGCAAATTGGAAATTTTGAAGTCGCCGAGAGAGACGAAAAAGTTGACCAAGGCAAGGTGCGAGCTATGAAATACGAGTTTAAGAACCATTGGTAGAGTACCACCATCAGGATCATACACTTTCTTTATGCTAGCTAATAGAAAACAAAAAAATATTTTTTTAGAAGACATTACAAAAATTAACCATAAACGAGTTGGAGGAAAGTGGAGAAAGAGGAAATGAGTTGGAGGAAAGGGGAGAATAAGGAATGGGTTTTCAATCGTATAAAGTGAAATTAGAGGCAAAGAGATAAGCGAAGAGTTCAGCTTTAACAGAAAGTAAGATAAACAGAACTGCCCTTGGAGGTAACAAGATGATCGGAAAAGGAAGATGCAAACTTGGAATTCACGTTTTTCGCAAAAGTCAGAAAGATCGTGACGAAGAGAAACTTTAAATATTATTCCATTTTCTATTAAAAAAAATGAATTTTTGGGAGTTCGGAGAATAGATTTTTTTAAAATGAGTTTAAAAAAATGTAAAAGATTCTGGACTCTGAAAGCAACAGTAATTCCTAAAGGAATCGCCCCTGCGGTGAAGAGCATGAGAACAAACAGAGCTAAACTAAGGTTTAAAAGCATTAGTTAAAAGGAAAGAGAAGGGATTGCACTCCTCCGTGCAAGAGAGAATCACCTACGTTAAGAGCTCCTCATACTCAGATTGATTCCTCCAACTGAAACAATAATCACTCAAAGAAAAATCAAAGAAGTTTGAATGAAACTTCACCAATTTGCTGCAAGTGCCAAAAACGCTTCTTCTCCGTACACACACACACACACACACACACACACACACACACACACACACACACACACACACATACACCACACACACACATATAGACAAAATATATGTTTTATATAAGAGAATAAAAATTGAAATTAATATATATATATAATAGTATTATATATATATAATAAAATATATATATATATATATATATAGAGAGAGAGAGGAGAGAGAGAGAGAGAGAGAGAGAGAGAAAATATACTCGTATTTAAAATAGTAAGTGCCTATTTTTATAAGTGTAGTTTAAAAGTTCAATTAAATCACCATATGGTCATAGGAAAAGGATTTTGTCTAGTTTTTGAATTTTCTGATTTTTATTTCATCGGGTGAAAAAATATGACCAGTTTTAATGGAGAAAAACGTGTCTGGGATAAAATATAAACATTTTAAGAAAAGTTTCTTTGCAGATACATACGTTTTCAAGGCCAAAAGTTAAATATATTCCATGCAGGAAGCGAAACTTGGTCATTTGACATGTTTTTCCCCTGTGGTCCTATTTTTTCTTTTATTTACATTGAAAAGTTCACACCTCACGGGCAGAGGTAATTGCAACCTAGGATCTAGATTAGGGATCGAACCCTGGCCCTAAACCATGCGAAACAGTAGTAGGGGAGCCATTTTGCACACATTTTTTTTTACCCCAAATTTTTACTCCCTATTGGAGACCTACCTTGGGGTAAAAAATGATAACCCAATTTTTACCTGCCCTTGACCTTTTCTGACCGCCACGTTGTTTCCTGAGGGTATTTTTACCTGGCCTTGACCTTTTTTGGCCTTGACCTTGACCGACCTTGACCTTTTTTTTGACCAACCCTTTGGTCTTCCATGGGTCATTTTTGGCCCACGGTATTTTTTGAGAACCCTAATTTTTTGAGAACCCTAATTTTTTGAGAACCCTAATTTTTTGAGAACCCTAATTTTTTGAGAAACCCTAATTTTTTGACGAACCCTAATTTTTTGAGACCCTAATTTTGGCAACCCCCCTAATTTTTTGCATACCCTTCGAAGTAGGGTTGCGCCAAACGGTTGCGTCAGCAACCGTTTGTACGTACCCCTCACCTAATTTTTCGACCAATGGGTCAATTTTTGCCCCGGGTAATTTTGATCTTCATTTAGGCGGCTTAGCCCTATTTTTGGAATGTCTTAACCTTTTTTTGTCCTTCCCCTTTGCTCCAAAGCTTGACAGATACCATGGGTCAATTTTGACCCACGTTAATTTTTTGTCCTTCATGGGTCAATTTTGACCCACAGTAATTTATTGTCCTTCCTTTAGGGGCTTAGCCCTTTTTTGATGTCTTAACCTTGTTTGACCATGATATTTAGGCCTTGACCTTGCCATATACCATGGGTCATTTTTTGGCCCCCGCTATTTTTTTACACCACTCTGGCCCACCCGTCACATATTCGTGTCCTAACCTTGTACGCATGTATCGGACCCTACCCTAAAACTTAACACCTACACACGTGCGCGTGCTCACACACCCACACACACACACACACAACACACATCACACACACACACACACACTTACACAGACATTCTACGTATGTATCACTTTACTTTACCCATAGACAACTTACATTTACACTTATATCATACTTAAACATTTTTACACACACATACACACCCTTGACAGATACCATGGGTCAATTTTTGCCCACGGTATTTTTGGGCTTCCCTTTAGGGGCTTAGCCCTTTTTTTTGATGTCTGTAACCTTGTTTTGTATGCAATCTTAAATAAGTTTAATGTGATTCCAGTGGGTCAAATTTTGACCCACCTAACTTGATGCTTTGATGGTTCCCAATCACCGTAAGAAGTATCTAGTGATGTTCTATAAGTGTCCTATGAGTATTAGATGAGTGGCCAGGTGATGCCAGGTGATGCCAGTGAAGTGCCTAATGAGTGCCAACATGAGTGCCAAGTGAGGCCATGATGCCCAAGTGAGTGCCAAGCATATAGTGGGCCAAGTGAGTGCCACATAGTGCCAACTGAGTGCCACTTTTTTCAAGCCTTTTCTAGCCTCCCCTGATCCCCGAATAGACCTAATATGGGTGTCCTACCCCTAGGTTATAAGGTATGAGAAATCGATTGGTGTATTATTACAATCTGCTAAAATGCTTCCTACTATGAGTTACTATTTTTTTATAACACTTATAAGCACTTACACTCTCCATAAACACTTACATTAAACCATATACACTTACACTCACACCCACACACAGGTACACTCACACACTCGAAGCTCAATTTTGTTGCCTCATCTTTGATGACTCATCTTTGATGACGTCATCTTTGATAGCCCCTATATTGATGATTCATCTTTGATGACTCATCTTTTATCTACCTCTAGATCATAAGCTGCCCATCAGGCCGCAGCAACCCCCCTCCCCGCCAAAGGATGGAGGCCCCGCAGGTGCGACCCGCCGCGCGAATGAAAAATATATATATACTATAAGTCATTCATTTTTTTATTTCATACTTAAACATTTTTTATTAATAACATATTCGCGAACCCAAAAACTGTAAACTCATTACAGACCTATATTTACACATATATTATTAACATTATTTTACTTAATACTTTTTACTTAAATACTTTTTGAATTTATAATTTTTAAAAAAATTGTAAGTAAGAAGAAAAACAGAGTGCCTACTATGAGTCATTCATTTTTTACTACAATTGCACGAAATTTTATTAAAAACACAAATACTTTACATACCTTAAAGCAGTAAAGCAGTAAAACATAGGCATATTATTAACTAACACCTAGGGGATTAGTATCCTTTGTTTTACTGCTTTACTGCTTTAAACTTTCTGTTTAACTGCTTTAACTCATGTTTTACTGCTCTAACTTTCTGCTTTACTGCTTTAACCTCTTTATATACTTTTAAGAACTCTCTGCTTTACTGCTTTAACCCTCTGCTTTACTGCTTTAACTCATATATTTATAACATTATGTTTCTTTTATATTTTTTTATTTTGTTTTATATACTTTTTTATTTATATTTTTTTATTTTTGTTTTAAATACTTTTTTATTTTTAATTTGTAATGTAAGATTAAAAACACACAGAGTTTCTGTTAGTATAAACTTTTATTTTTTATAAAATGTACGAAATTTATTAAAAACCCTATACTTTACCATACCTTAAAGCGTAAAGCAGTAAAAACAATAGAGGTGTTATTACCTAACAACTAGGGGATTAGTATGCCTTTGTTTTACTCGGCTTTACTGCTTTAACTTTCTGCTTTACTGCTTTAACGTCAATGTTTTACTGCTTTAACTTTTTAACTTTAACTGCTGTAACTCATGTTTTACTGCTTTAACTCTCTGCTTTACTGTTTTACTCTCTGCTAAATGCTTTTAACTCATATATTTAATTAACTTAGGTTTCTTTATATTTTTATTTTGTTTTAAAACTTTTTAGTAATTATTTCATATTTTTATTTTTGTTTTAATACTTTTTTTATTTTTAATTATTTAATGTAAGAATAAAAAACACACAGAGTTCGGCTATATAAACATTTTATTTTAATAAAATTGTACGAAATTTTATTAAAATCATATACTTTACATACCTTAAAGCTAAAGCAGTAAAACAAAAGAGGTGTTATTACCTAACACCTAGGGATTAGTATGCTTTGTTTTAACTGCTTTACTGCTTTAACTTTCTGCTTTAACGCTTTAACTCATGTTTTAAACTTGCCTTTTTAACTTTCTGCTTTTACCCTGCTTAACTCATGTTTTACTGCTTTAACTCTCTGCTTTACTGTTTTAAACTCTCTGCTTTACTGTTTAACTTCTCCTGCTTTACTGCTTTTAACTCTTATATTTATTAACATTATGTTTCTTTATTTATTTTTATTATTTTTTATTATTTTATTATTATTTTTAATTATTTTTTATTAATTTGATTTTTATTATTTTATTATACTTAGTGTTATTTACTTCATGCCTCTTGTTATTATTATTAAGAACACACATACACACACCACACAACACATACACACACACACAACACACAACACACACACATACACAACACACACACACACATATTTATAACACACATTCACTATGACACTTATAGCACAGCATTACAACCTATGACCTTACATTTAGCCCATAGACACTTAACATTTCACTTATACACATGCGGTCACACACACACACACACTTACACTTTATACACACATTCACTATGATACTTTTACACACATCACTATGACACTTACATTTATCCATAGACACTTACATTTACACCTTACACTCACACACAGATTTACTTACTTAACACTCACACAGATTTACTTACACACCACACACAGATTTAACCTACACATAACAGATTTTACTTACACTCGACACAGATTTAACACACACACACACACACACACACACACAGACGCAGCACACACACATACACACACACCACACCCACGCACACTCATTTACACATAATAACGTATAATTTATTTAAACCATTTTTATGTTTTAATTAAACACGGTACATTTATATTATTCATTCAAATATAACTAAAATTAATTTCCAAGTTTCTTAAAACTTCTAATAATAAATCAATCATTATCTTGGAACAAAGAATTTATTATTAATGTTAATACTTTTTGTTTATACATTTTATAACTATCAAGTTTAAAATAATTTTAACTAAAATTTTATGAAATTTTCATAAA
>JABUQX010073056.1:42500-45000 GCA_015478945.1 Trachelipus rathkii
AGTTAAAACAGTTTAAAGCAGAGAGTTAAGGCAGTAAAGCAGTGAGATAAAGC
Organism: Trachelipus rathkii; assembly: GCA_015478945.1. Lineage (NCBI taxonomy): Eukaryota > Metazoa > Arthropoda > Malacostraca > Isopoda > Trachelipodidae > Trachelipus > Trachelipus rathkii. The sequence continues at coordinate 42,554 of JABUQX010073056.1, forward strand.
AGTAAAGCAAAAATTAAAACAGTAAATAAATGAGTTAAAGCAGTAATGGAATAAATCAGTAAAGCAATAAAGCAGTAAAACAAACGCATACTAATCCTAGTTGTTAGGTAATTAGTATGCTTTTGTTTACTGCTTTACTGCTTAAGGGTATGTAAAGTATATGTTTTTTTAATAAAATTTCGTACATTTTATTAAAATAAAAGTTAATAACCGAAAACTCGTGTGTTTTTATCTTACATTCACAAAATTAAAAATAAAAAAAGTAATAAAACAAAAATTAAAAATAGAAATAATAAATAAAAAGTATTAAAACAAAATAAAAAATATAAAAGAAAACATAATGTTAATAAATATATGAGTTAAAGCAGTAAAGCAGAGAGTTAAAACAGTAAAGCAGAGAGTTAAAGCAGTAAAACATGAGTTAAAGCAGTAAAGCAGAAAGTTAAAGCAGTAAAACATGAGTTAAAGCAGTAAAGCAGAAAGTTAAAGCAGTAAAGCAGTAAAACAAAGGTATACTAATCCCCTAGGTGTTAGGTAATAACACCTCTATTGTTTTAACTGCTTTCTGCTTTAAGGTATGGTAAACGTAATATGTTTTTAATGAAAATTTCGTGCAATTGTAGTAAAAATGAATGTTTATATATCAGGCACTCTGGTTTTTTTCTTCTTACATACAATTTTTTAAAAATTTATAAATTAAAAAGTATTAAGTAAAAAGTATTAAGTAAAAATAATGTTAATAAATATATGTGTTAAATAATAGGTCTGTAATGAGTTACAGTTTTAGGTTCGCGAAAATGTTTTTAATAAAAATGTTTAAGTATAAAAATAAATGACTTATAGTATATATTTTTCATTCGCGCGTGAATATTGCGGGTGCGGGGGCTCCATCCTTTGCGGGGAGGGGGGTTGCTGCGGCCTGATGGGCAGCTTATGATCTAGAGGTAGATAAAAGATGAGTCATCAAAGATGAATCATCAATATAGGTGGTATCAAAGATGACTTCATCAAAGATGAGTCATCAAAGATGAGGCAACAAAATTGAGCTTCGAGTGTGTGAGTGTACCTGTGCGCGTGAGTGTAAGTGTATATGGTTTAATGTAAGTGTCTATGGAGAGTGTAAGTGCTTATAAGTGTTATAAAAATACTAACTCATAGTAGAGCATTCTAGCAGCTTGTAATATACACCAATCGAATCTCATACCTTATAACCTAGGGGTAGACACCCATATTAGGTCTATCGAGGCTCGGGGAGGCTAGAAAAGGCTTGAAAAAAGTGGCACACAGTTGGCACTATGTGGCACTCTCTCACTTGGCACTCATTGGCACTCATTGGCACTCATTGGCACTCACTTGGCACTCATTGGCACTCATTGGCACTCACTTGGCACTCACCTGGCACTCACCTGGCACTCATCTAATACTCATAGAACACTAATAGAACATCACTAGATACTTCTTACGGTGATTGGAAACCATCAAAGCATCAAGTTGCGTGGTCAAAATTGACCCACGAGAATCTGTCAACTTTGGAGCAAAGGGTAAGGACAAACAAGGTTAAGACATCAAAAAAAAGGGCTAATAGCCCCTAAAGGAAGCCCAAAAATTACCGTGGGCAAAAAATTGACCCATGGTTCTGTCAAGGGTGTGTATGTGTGTGTGCGCACGCGGCGTGTGGATAAGTGTAAATGTAAGTGTTTATGGGTAAATGTAAGTGTCATGTGAATGTCTGTGTAGTGTGTGTGTGTGTGTGGTGTGTGTGTGGTGTGAGCACGCGCAACGTGTGTAGGTGTTCAGATAGGGTAGGTACATAACATGCGTACAAGTTAGGAAACGAAATATGTGAGCGGTGGCCACGGAGTGGGTAAAAATTAAGTGTGGGCCAAAAATGACCGCGATGTATATGGCAAGTCAAGGCTAAATATCATGGTAAACAAGGTAAAGACATCAAAAAAGGGCTAGGCCCTAAAGGAAGGACAATAAATTACTGTGGGTCAAAATTGACCATGAAGGACAAAAAATTACCGTGGGTCAAAATTGACCCATGGTATCTGTCAAGCTTTGGAGCAAAGGGGAAGGACAAAAAAAGGTTAAGACATCAAAAATAGGGCTAAGCCCCTAAATGAAGATCAAAAATTACCGTGGGCAAAAATTGACCCATGGTCGAAAAAATTAGGGTGGGTACGTACCAACGGTTGCTGACGCAACCGTTTGCGCAACCCTTCTTCGAAGGGTTGCAAAAAAATTAGGGTTGCCAAAAAATTAGGGTTCTCAAAAAATTAGGGTTCTCAAAAAATAGGGTTCTCTAAAAATTAGGGTTCTCAAAAAATTAGGGTTCTCAAAAAATTAGGGTTCTCAAAAAATTAGGGTTCTCAAAAAATTAGGGTTCTCAAAAAATACCGTGGGCCAAAAATGACCCATGGAAGACCAAAGGGTTGGTCGAAAAA
>JABUQX010073057.1:0-14964 GCA_015478945.1 Trachelipus rathkii
TGTTGTAGCGTTCAGTTCAGATTTGGGTGTTTAACCGTTTTCCTTTATCGTGAAACGCTTTCATATTTTCGTGCGCCACTTCATAAATATATATATATATATATATATATATATATGCTATATATATATATATATATATATATATATATATATATATATATATATATATATATATATATATATATATATATATATATAACACATATATATATATATATATATATATATATATATATATATATATATATATATATATATATATATATATATATATATTTCTTTCTCTCACTCTATATATATATATATATATATATATATATATATATATATATATATATATATATATATTTTTTTCCAGCAATATATACATATATATATATATACAGTTAATTTATATAATAAAGTTTGTATATATATATATATATATATATATATATATATTTTCTTTCCCGATCTATATATATATATATATATATATATATATATATATATATATATATATATATATATATATATATATATATATATATATACTATATATATATATATATATATATATATATATATATATATATATATATATATATATTTCTTTCCGCACGCTATACATAATATATATATATTGTGTGTTCCTTATACACATGTAAGTATTTTATACCTACACCCAGTTATCTGGCTCACACAGGTATGTACCTTTATGCATTTAATTCTATTTATATTACTCACTTTAAATGACCTAGTGACATTGAAATATAAACATCCAGTGACGCGTAATGTTTTGTCTGGCTTTATAGTAGACAGTGCAATATTATTATTATTATTATTATTATTATTATTATTATTATTATTATTATTATTATTATTATTATTATTATTATTATTATTATTATTATTATTATTATTATTATTATTATTATTATTATTAGTATTATTATTATTATTATTATTATTATTATTATTATTATTTTATTATTATTATTATTATTATTATTATTATTATTATTATTATTATTATTATTTTATTATTATTATTATTATTATTGTATTATTATTATTATTATTATTATTATTATTATTATTATTATTATTATTATTATTATTATTATTATTATTATTATTTATTATTATTATTATTATTATTATTATTATTATTATTATTGTTATTATTATTATTATTATTATTATTATTATTATTATTATTATTATTATTATTATTATTATTATTATTATTATTATTATTATTATTATTATTATTATTATTATTATTATTATTATTATTATTATTATTTCAAAGTTAGTTTCTTTTGATTAGTTTAAAACTAAAGTGACTTTGAAAAATAAAAATAAAACTTTGCTTAAAAGTTTGGAAAAAATTTATAAAAAGTCTTCAAAAATAAAATTGAAATCAATTTTAATTTTTAAAATTAAATGAAATTGAGTGCCTTAAATATTCAAAAATTTAAGTAAATAAAAATAATTAGATAGTTTTAAATTAATAATTAAATAAATAAAATTAAATTTAAACTTGGAAGTTTTCAGATGAAATTAGAAATTTCAAATAAAATTTACGTTTCATAATAATAAACTGCCATGTCTACATACACGTTCCTTTTAATGTTGACGAAATTTAAAGTTAATATTATAAGTTAGTTATTTATAAATTCTAAGCTCTAATTCGCTTTATAAGTTCTAAGTTCTAATTCGCTTTAGAGACTTTGAAGCTTACGAATTTTTCTAAGTCGAAAATTATTTTAAAAGTTTTCTTTAAGTTCGAATGAAATTTTCTAAGTGAAATAAAAATATTTTAAAATTTTCTAAGTTCCCAAATTTGAACTTAGTTTTTTTTTACTCTACTTTTTTTTAAATTCGATTTTATAATCACTGATTAAAAATATAATTTTACAGTCTATTTTACTTTTGTATATCTAGTTTGGTGAGGTCGAAATAATGAGCCATGAGCTCTAGTTCCTTGGTTTTATACCCGCCTTGTTGTTGTTTACAGATATTTGATAAAGGAAATGTATCCGGCGAATTATTGTGAAATTACCACTTATATGCAAAAGAAAAATCTAAATACGAAAAATACTATTGCGATATGGAAAAACCGATTATGAAAATAATTAATATAATATGTTATTTCACAAGATGTGTTTTCCAAATAATGTTAAAATATCATTTAATAATTTAATTTACTGGAATTCTGTATCCTGTTTATTACTTTAGGTTTTTACTATTTAGCAATAGGACTTTTTCAGTTTGCTCCTTCTTAACAAATTTTAAAATTTGACTATCTCTTAACAAAATTAATTAATCAAATACATAATATAAAAATCAATAAAAAAAAATTAATATTTCAAATATTAATCTTATCTTTTACCACTGCTGGTACATATTGTACTATCCCAGCAATCGGTTTGTCACTCAAGATTTGAAATGTGACTGAGTAAGGATATTCTTGATGCATTTGTTGTAATATCCTCGTGAATTCCTCATGTGAGAGTAGTTTACAAGGCATTCCTTTTTGTCTCCTCTCAAATTTCCGATTGTATCCTTTCGTATTATCCCAGAAATATCAACTGCAACTTTCTGAAAAGAAAAATATCTTCGGCAGTTTTGAAATTCACAAAGTCTATAGGTATGTTAACTGTGGGTAGAATATAGAATATACTGTTATTGTATGTAAATGATTGAGGTAAATTTGTAATATAAATAAATATTTGGATAATGTTTAGGAAAAAAAAAAATTGAGAAATCATTGATCAAATTGTAATGTTAAGTACCGTAGTATTGGATATGTAAATGCATATAAATGATCTAGTAAAAGTACTATAAATTTTCTGTGAAGTAAGATATAAAAATATAGATTAATATGAAAATAAATGTTGAAACAAAAAATGAAAAATTTTAAAAAATTTTTTTTCTAAAAATCTTAGGGAATTTGAACTAATATTACGTTTACTTTGGTCAAAAAAAAAATTATAACTAAGATATATATTGCTTTTATGGTATTGTTTATTGATGCTTGAGCCAAAGGTAAGTATTGGTCCCAATCACGTTGATTATCTTTCACGTAGCATCTCAGAAAGTTTGCTATGTTAGCGTTACAGGTTTCTACCAACCCATTAGAATTTGCATGATAGCTGCTTATCTCCAACTTTTTTATGTTAAATTTTCTACAGACTCCTTTCATAAGTTTCCCAACAAACTCTAAAGCATTGTCAGTCAAAATCTGATCTGATAAACTGTGACATACTACTATTCTGCCTATAAAAACATCTACTATTTTATCACTATATCTAGATCTTAATGCTGCTAATTCCACATATCTTGTTAGCTGATCTTTGAAGACGAGTATGTATTTATTTCCTCTTGATGATGTTGTGAGTGGACCCATTATGTCCATAACGATCTTTTGAAAAGGATAGGTTCTTATTGTTGCCTTTCTAGGCTTGTGACCTTTTGCTTCTTGACACGTATGACAGCTTTTACAGAAATCTTCAACTAATTTTCTTATATTTTGAAAATGATATCTTCTCCTTAATTTTTCTAAAGTTCTTTCAGTTCCACTATGACCCTGTATAGAGTGAGTCATATCTATAGCTAAGTCTATTAAAGATTTTGGTAACCATATCTTATAGTTTTCTTTAACTTTTATATAAATCATATCTTTAAAGAATTTTAAACCTTTTATTTTTTACCATTTTGTAGGTCTTTATATTCCTCTTTCATTTCTTCTGCTTTCTTTTGTTCTCTTGAAATAGTAGCTGTGTCTAACGTTAATATTTCTTCTGTTTTCTCTCTATCTTTAACTTTATTATTATCTACATCTTTATCTATATCTTTGTTATTATCTTTATCTCTATTTATATCTTTGTTATCGGAGTTCTTTATTTTATTCTTATACGTATTTTTCTTTAATTTAAAGTTATTATTTTCTTCTGTTTTATGCTCTATCATGTTGAGTTTTTCTTGTTTTCTTTCTTCTGCTCTTATCTCTTCTTCATCTCTTTCTCCTGTGTCAAGAATGTATCTAGATAGAAAATCTGCGACTGAGTTCTTAGTACCTTTTATATGTTCAAATGATGGATTGAAATCTGATACTGTGAGAGACCATCTTGCTAATCTTGCTGTTGGATAATCTTTTCTAGAGAATATCGATACTGCGGCTGAATGATCGGTCTTCATTCTTATTTTATATCCATATATTAAGTTCTTGAACTTCCTCAAAGCAAAGATGATGCCTAAGCATTTCATCTCAGTTCTTTTCTGCTTTTGTCAATGTTCTACTCGCAAAAGCTAAAGGTAGTTCTTCTCCTTTTTCATTCCCTTGCAGCAGTACAGCTCCTAGCAAGTGTATGGATGCGTCAAACACTACAATAAATTCTTTATTAAAATCTGGATATTGTACTATTGATCTTGCTAACAGTAAATCTTTCAGTTTATTCAATGCTCTTTCTTGTTCTTCTCCCCATATAAATTCTTGTTTTTTCTTTAGTAATTTTTTGAGGGGTTCTGCGGTACTTGAAAACCCTGGCAGTAATGATCTAAAGAAGCCAAAGAAACCTAAGACCGAGCATACCTCTGGTACACTGGTAGGTGTCCTGATTTTCGTTAAGGTTTTGAGTTTTTCGGGGTCTACTGTAACTCCTTGTTCAGATATTAAGTAACCTAAAAATATGATTTCTCTTTTGAAGAATTGACACTTCTCCAACTTGATTTTAAAATTGCTTTTCCTTAGTGCTTCGAAAACTCCTGATAGGCTTTGATAGTGTGAAGGTACATCTTGAGAATATATGATGATGTCATCAATATAACTAAGGCAATCGATGCCTAGTAGCCCGCTTAAGACAAGAGACATCACCCTACTGAAGACAGCTGGGGATTGTTTCAGTCCCATTGGCAGAACTCGCGGTTGGAAACATCCTAGCTTGGTTCTGAACGCTAGTATGGGTCTACTTTCTTTACATAATGCTACTTGAAAAAAACCATCTAGTGCATCTACTGAAGTGCAGATGCACGCTTTCCCTAGTGAGTTCACTGTGTCTTGTATGAATGGTATTGGAAATGCATAAGAAACGCTCCATTTATTTATTTTCCGGTAGTCAACACAAATCCTGGGCTTCCCGCCGGTTTTCTTGGGAATGACTAGCAAAGGACTGGAGTGGGGTGACACTGATGGTTCAATTAAATTCTTTCTTAGCTGATCCTCCGTCCAAGTATTGATATCTTTGACGTAAGACCTAGGTTGTTGATACTGTGCAGTGTACAGGACTTTAGGGCAGTTCTCTTCTAGTTCTAATTTAAATTCATAATTGGGGAACTGTCCTATAGGATCTCCCGACAGTCCTACAACATCTCTGTTGTTCATGAGAAACTCAATAATATTTTCGAGTTCTTCGGGTCGTTGTAACACTCGATGTTATCTTCATCTTTTATCAGTATCTCTTTATTTGTCATATATAGTTCCCTCTCTGATAGTCCTTCAGTTACCGTGGGTATCTTCCATTTTTTATAGTCTTTTCTAGACTCTTGCATGGTTTGTGCGTGTATTTGCCTCATCATAGTGTTTCTTGTAGCATTGATCTCTTCTACATCGGTTTGTTTTCTTCTCAAGACTGGATAAGCTGTAGTAATGGCTTCACCCTTTAATATTTCTATAGGGCGGCTTCCTGAGTTAATTAGCTCTATAATTATATTACCTTTCTTAACTGTTGATAGTATAATCCTAATAAAGATTGCTGTGCTGCCTCTAAAGGCATCTGTTGGTACCGTAATTATCGTGCAATTGTCAGGCACTTGTTGCGCTTTTTCATTTTCTATTTTTGCTTCTAAAATGTATCTATAATTAGGTATTATTCTTTTATTATTTCTGAGTTTTACTATACACATTGTATCTACATCTTCATATAAATAAGGTTCTCCTCTAATCTCAGGTGTGTATTTATCTAAGTTTTTACCATTGGTATTTATTATCAACAATTTTTCTTTTATTCTTTCCTGATCTGTTTTTGACATAATTTGTTTCTTGTCTGTTTGGAACAAAAAGTTCTGGGCTGAAATCATTCTTTACGCTCTTCCCAATCGAGGGTGGTAATGGATATTTACCATTAGCCTCTGGGACCCTATTCCCTTTCTTCTCCTTACAGACATTCCACAATGTATGATCAGGTGCACATCCTTCTTGGCTTTGAAGTTGATTGCTTCTAAAATTTTGATGTCTTGTGGTGATTTTCTAAGTTTTTCAAGTTTGTAGAATCCGATGATTGTTGGCTGATCAATTCCAATTTCACATCTGAATTTATACTAGCTTGATTCTACTTGAGTTCACCTTTGTTTGGTGGTGTAGTATTAAACGTCTTACTTACTGTTGACGTGCACATTGAATATGTGTCTTTTGGTTTTGGCATTTTACCGCTATGCTTGCCTTTTAGCGTGTGCAAAATACTTAGTTGCAAGTGTAATGGTTGCAAGCACTTCACAACTTGAGTTGATTGAATGGCCTGGTTTTCTCCAGTTCGGGTTGCATCACACTTCCATCTTCTAGCCCTTTTACCATTCCTTGATCACCTTCCATTCGTTCTGATGTGTTTTGGATACCTTGGCGCGCTTTCCTCAGTATTCTTCCACCATTTTGAATATCTATGAGAGTTCAGTGGGTTTCTATGGGTTTTGGATGGTGTGGTGCGGTACCGTACCATATTATCACAATCAACCAAAAAATTATTTTCAGAGTCTTTTTTACGATTCTTCCAATAATTTTTCTTCCAACTGTTTCGGTTGGGTCTTCTGGCAAAATTTTCTTTAAATCTGTAACAACGATCAGAGCTATGATCATAATCGTGTTCAATATCTTCTTCAGAATTAAATTTATAATTCTCTTCATCATGATCAGAAAGTATGGTTTGATCAGATGGATCAGGCCTAAAAAATTCATCAGTCAAATCATAAGGCTTTAAACTGAAATCAGACTGTTGTCCGCTATGCTCATTCTCAGTCATATAACGGTAATCAAACTGTTGTCTGTTATGCTCATTCTCACTCCACGAAGTATGTGAGCTTACATCTGAAAATTTGCCAGCGCGCGGCTGAATATTTGCATGTTCAAGCGCGTCCTCCATATCAGTGTGGTAACTTCCACTCTGTTTATCGATCTCAGCATCTTCTTCAAGGGTATCTGAGTCTTCCTCGGTGTCTTCCTCAAAAATTGAGGGTAAATTTGGAGCTCTTGAGATCTTATGGCTGTACCTGCTTTCTTCAAATTCCTCAAAGTCATCATAAACTTGAGTATGATTCGGTCTCTTAAAATTTCTACTACTGGTGTTTCTATACCAGTTTCTTCTATTGTTTTTGCGTTTTCTATTGTGCCAATTATTGATATTGTACCAATTTTTTCTATTATTTCTGTACCAATTTCTTTTCTTATTCGTGTACCAATTTTTCCTATTGTGCATGCGCCCTTGGTGCCAGTTTCTATTATTATTAATATATCTTTTATTTTTCTTGTGCACGGCTCCTTCTGAGCTTCTTTTCCCATAATTTATAGTTTTTCTTATATTAGGGCGGGCTGTTGAGCTTCTATTGGGCTTCTGGTACCAGTGGTTATTCTTGCTTGGGTACATATTTTTATTATTAATTCTTCCACCATTCTGCCATACAGGATTCGGTCTGGTTCGCCTCGAGTCGGCACGGGTGTAGCTATTATAGCTATCTTGGGTACCGCTGCATCTTTCCGATTCTTTATTCGTCTGACGATGCTTAGCCGTTTCTCCTGATGTACCATTTCGGCGTGAGGCTTGTGATTTCCACTCAAGATATGTCTTGTCTGCCATTTTTGCAGATAGTTTTTTCTTTTTATCTACCATTAGTGGTATGGGATTTTCTATATCTATTATCGATCCTGTGTTATTTTCATCTTTAAAATCGCGCATTTTATTCTGGAAATCGATTATAAGTGGTGTCTGCGATAATATATCACAGCCTAGAATTAAATTACCATCAAAATCACAGTTGTCTCCAACTATGATGAATGGAAACTGACAAGTTTTATTAGCTATCTCTAATGTAAGTGTTGTGATCCCGTACACCTGTATTACATCTTGTGTGATACTCTCCAAATTGACTTGAATGTCACGGGAGGTTAAATTAAAACTATCTTTTAGATCATTAAAGTGTGAAAATTTCAGAATATTGAGTGAGCTCCCTGTATCTATAAAAGCTATTTCAGCACAAAAATAGCTATCACTATTGCTTAAAATGTTACAATTTATGTAGTGTGCGGTGAGGTGCAAATATATTATGCTCCGCGTGCTTATTGTTACACACTTTATACGGCAATGATGTTCTATTATACATGTTTGAAGCTACCCTGCCGCGTGGTGCTCCTTTGAATAGGTTTCTTATTCTCGTTGCGCGCATGCGCGACGCTTCGCTTTTCCTAAAAAAAGCTTTGCTCTGTACCTTGGCATGCTGCCTTTTGGCATGCTTCTCTTTGGCATGCTGCTCTTGGGCATGCTGCCCTTGGGCATGCTGCTCTTGGGCATGCTGCTCTTGGGCATGCTGCCTTTTGGCATGCTGCCCCTCCTTATGCTTGAGCTCCACCATCTCGGTGTCTGACCCACTTTCACTTATCTCATGCTCCTTCCTCGCAGGATGGGTTATTTTCTTTACAGGCTCCAGATCATCTCCTGTTAGAAAGAGAACGAGGTTATGTCTGTTATTGCTGATCATGAAAAGTTCCAGCTCCAGAAATTCCTGCATCTTGTACTTTATTTCCTCTAACCTCTTTACGTTTCGCTTTCTGGTTTGCTCCTTTCTCAGGAGTGAATCTCGGACTGGGGAAACTGCTGCCCCTCCTTGACCGATTGAATTTATTCCAACGTACCCCTCTCGTGGGCGTTGAATCATCTCCTACTTCATTGTTAGTCGACCATGATGTCTGTGGTCTTCTCGGCATAGGACTTGTACTTCTAAATCGTTGTCTTTGCCTACTACTACTTCTAGCTCTATTGTTCCTATATCTATAGGAACCGGGATTATTATTTATCCTGGGATACTTGTGATCCCTACTGTAATGAGGATCGTAATTACCTCGTCTGTATTTGCGGTCATAATCTTTCGGCCAATTATTGCCAGGTTTTCTGTACCTTTCGGCTGATATTGCTATATGATAAAATAATATTCTTATGCTATTGTAAATCTATTAAACATAATTTTCACCAATCTCTCAAAATTATCTCCTATTCCGCTTATTTTATCATCAGCTTTCTCTATTAGCTACCTTTTTTTGCACTAACGTTTACTTATCATTCAGAAGCTGTATTCCTTTTTGTAAGGATACTTTTGCCACTTTCTCTTTAGTCCTTTGCATCTGTGAAACTTCAAGGTAATATAGTTATTAGTCTCAAAAGGAGTGTGTATATACTCTTTACTCATATTATTCATATTCTCAACTCGAGTACTTCTGAGAACTCTGTCACCCCAATCTTCTTAGCTTGTGACAAAAAGTCGCTAAGGCGTCGAACTTTTCCCATTTCATGGTCGTAATTCTTCAAAGAACCTCCCAAACTGCGAAAGCGACGTAAAGGAGCTAAATTTTAAGTAGTATCTCTGTTAAATTCATGTAAGAAGTGCTTGATAAGAGAGCTCTGGGGGTTGCTTCTAGCGCCATTCTTGCTGAAGGAGTTGCATCTGCGCTTATATGTCTGATAAGATGCGCAAGTATATTTTTTCTTGGTCCTGGAGTATGCCCTTGGGCGAAGTTGTGCTCAGTATTTTTAACCTACGAGTTGCAGCATGGGGCCGAGATGGAATTGCGGACTCGAGTACTGTGAGGCATACCAATAATTGTATTTTGATCTTGGACACTAAGAGTTCGGTTCACATTTACTGACGCGTTATTATTCTCTCTCGTTATTCGTCTTCTCCCCGCCATATTTTAAAGGATTTTCTCAACACTAATAGTAGTTGTGTGTGGTGGTATGTGTGTCTGTGTTGTAGACTACTGATACCGGGTCCGGGGGACTAAGTGGTGATCTCTCAGGAGTGGTAGGTCGATCTGACACTTGACATTTAACTCTGGTCACTAGCAGGTGTCTCTGGAATTTCGAACAAAGTTTTTGTAAGAAGCTTCTACGGGTATACTGTTAACCACTTACGAGAAATCCCAGTAACCTAAAAAGGACAATTTCTGGTTCTTGAAAAAATGGATTTCTCATTTAACTTTGAAGTTACATTTCCTCAGATGCATCGAAAACTTGATAGGCTAATTTGTAATAAATATTATCTGATTTTAACCTATACCTTAATGTCAGAATATTATAAGTTAAGATAATTGCCTAGTAGGCCACTTAACACTAAAGACATGATACGAGAGAAAACTGCTGGTGATATGATTCATGCCAGCATTGTCAGACTGCGGGGCTGCAAAGCTCCCTGCTCTGGGTTCGTAAACGCTAGAAGGTTACTCTCTCACATGCTTATCTGGTTAGAATGCCTCGGAGAACGTCTATACGTCTAAATATGTCTGGTCGCCCTAGTGAGTTCACGTAATTTGAATATGAATTGGACATAGGAAAGAGATCTCCTATTGACCATTTAAATTGTTATCTTACTATTGTCGACACAAATCCTGGGCGGCTCCCGACTTCTTGGGAATGACTATGAATGGACTATCTGTGAGGGGATCACTGGTGTTAATTCAGGTGCTTCTCAACTGTCTCCAGTCCAGGTATTAAAGAAATAGCTTACACATAAGAGATTTAGGTATTGCTGATACGTGGAGTGAAACAGGAAATCGTTTGGGCATTTCATCTAGTTCTAGTTTAAAATTGATAGTTTGGGGAAACTTCCCTATGGGGTCCCATACCTGCCAGTCCCACACGTCTCTGTTTTATCGATAGAGAAAGCAATAATGTTTTTCAGTCCTCAGGTCATTGTAACACTCGATACTTTTCTTCGTCTTTCGTCAGATATTCTTAGTAGGTCAAATTGATATCAACTTCTCTTATCTGATACCCTTCGGGTTATTGTGGGGTATCTTCCACTTTTTATAATTTTCTGGACTCTTGCATCGTTTGTGCGTGTATCTGCTTCATTCAGGTAATTGCGTGTGGCAGGTTGACTCTTTCTATTTCTGTATGATTTATTCTCAAGACTGGATATGCTGTTGTTATGGCTTCACCCTTCATTATTTCAATAGGATCGACTTCCCTAAATTAATTGCAGCTCTATAATTATTAATTACTTCCTTTCACTATTTGATAAAGTAACTCCGTATAAAAGATGGCTGCCTGACTTCTAAAGCGCATCAGTTGTACTGTAATTACCATGCTGTTGTCAGGTAATTGTTGCGCTTGTCCTTAACGAAATATTCTAAGATATATTTTAATAGTTAGGATATGATTCTTTTTATTTTATTAAGTTAAACTATACATCAGTTGTATCTGTATCGTTCGTATAAATTAGGTTTCATCCATTTAATTATCAGTGTGTATTTATTTCTATAGTTTTTACACATTAGTATTAATAGTAAAGACTTTTCTTTATTCCCGTTGTTTATCTATTTTGACATAAATTGTTTATTGTACAGATCGGACTTGAGAGTTTGGGGCTGCATATTCTTGCTGTGAGGTCTTTAGCTCTTTGTACACCGTCGAAGGGATGACGATAATCATCGTCAAGACTTCTGGGCCGCATTGGCCTTCTCTTCTCTTAATGCATTTCACAAAGTATGATTCATTGTGTTACATCTTTTATTTCTTAAATTATATGATGTGTCTTGGTGGTGGTTGTTCTGGTGAGTTCAATAACTGTAATGTTGAGTTTGATGCTTGTTGGCTGATCAAGGTTCAAGTTCGCATCTTACATCATACTAACTGTGATGTCCTTTCGCATTCCATCTACGTAGGATGTTGTGGTATTGGACGCCTACATCCATATGGCGTAACACTGTTGTGTGGTTTTTGTGGTTGTAGAATGGTTGCGCTATACTGGCCTCTTAGCGGGTGCAGAGTGTTTGCGTGCATATGTAAATGGTTGCAAGCACTCCACATCTTGAGTGTGTTGAATGGCTGAATTTTCAGTGCGGGTTGCGTCACTCTTCCATCTTCTAGCCCTCTTACCATTCCTGTTTCTCTTCCATTATTTGGCACGATGTGAGGTCTTCGGCGCGCCGTTCCTTAGTATCGGTCAATATGCCAATTTGAATATCATGAGAATTGAGTGTGTAGTGTTGGAGCATTGGATGGTGCGAGTGCGGTACTACTGTGTTGTCCCTATCATACCAATATTTTCTTTCAGAATCTTTTCTTGTCCTCCTAATACTTTCTCATTAATTTATCCTTTGGGTTTTCTGGCAAATTTTCTTTTAATACTATTGCAACAGTCAGAGCTACTGATATACGTGCTGATGCAATTATGTCAGATATATAATTCATAATTCTCTCTGCAGACCATGATCTGAAAAGTACTGTTTTGATCAAGGTGGATAAGGAGTAAGCCTTATAATCTAAATGTGAGTCGTGTGCTCAATCTCGACTAAATTTTTCTATAATTCGGCTAACAGATGATTTGACCGATTGTGCTCATTGCGCATCAAGAGATGTGTTATGAGTTCATCTGTATTATTGCAGTGCGCTGCATCATATTTTGCCGTGCCAAGCCGTACCTCCATACCTAGTGCGGTTAAATCTTCACTCTGGCAGCGGCTTTTCAGAGTCCTTTTCAGAGATTTCTGATTCTTCAGTATCTTCCTCACGGATTGAATATAGATCCGGAGTTCTTGAGACTTTATAACAATACAAGTCACTTTCGAAAACATCAGCCATGTGAGTTTGAGGCGGTCTTTTATACTTCCCTCTACCAGTATCTTCGTACCAGTCTTCGGCATCATTTGGCTGTTTCTTGAGTACCTATCGTTATTATGGTACCAGCGCCTTTTTTATGCGTCTTATTTCTGCGCCTATATACTGTGATTATACGCGTATTTTTGTTATTTCTTTGCCAGTTCTTTCTATTATTACATCGGTTAAATCTTGACTCTCTGCCATATAGGATTCCGGTTGTTTGTGAGCCTACAGATTACACAGGCGATAGGTTATAAGTAATTATGGGCTATCGGCCGATTTCCATTATTCGGTCCTAAACGTCTTTACCGCTTCTTCCTCCGTTGCTGCCAGCGATTTTCCGTTGATCCTGATGTCCTATTCTCGCAGATTAAGTATTCGATGTTGGTTGAACATTCTTGTCCACCATTTTCGCTTGATAATTTTTTTATACTTTATTATCTACTCATTAAAGTATCTGAACTTCACATCTACTTTTAAACCTGTGCTACTTTCCTTCTCCCCTTGAAAAAAAAACTTAAGGCCTCCTATCTTAAAAGTCGAATATGAGTGGTGTCCTGTGACATATATATCACAGCATAAATAAGATTACTTCGAAATCACAGTTATCTCCGACGATAACAAATTTATAACTGACATGTTCATTAGCTATTTCTAAAATGTAAGTTGGTGATTCGGCGTTACAGCACTGTATTAAACAACACTGGGTAATACTTTCCAGATTAAGTACATGTCTTTGGAATATTAAAAGTCAAAACTACGTTGATAAAATCGTGAAGTGTGTGTTATTAAGATGTTAAGGGACGAACTGAGTCGATAAAAGCTCGTTCTTTATGATAATACTGTATCTTGTGCTTAAAATACTACTTTAATTAATAATGCGGCGACTCTGGTGTGGGTGGTGGTGCGAAAATTGTTTTGCTCCGCGTTGCTTAATATGTACACACTTTGTGCGGACAATGATGTATTATCATTCGTTTTGAAGCTACTCCATGCCCATGGTGCTTCTTCGTAATAGTTAACCTATTCTTTGGCGCGCATGCGCGACGCCTTGCTTTTCTAAAAAAGCTTTGTTCGTACTTTAGCACACTGTCTTTTTTAATAAGCTTCACCATTTCACACTCTGAACTGCTTGTTCACTTATATGTTAATCGATGGTAGCTTTATTAACCAATGTTTCTGATCGCCTTCCCTTGTTGGGATGTCTCACCCTTTCATAATTTTACAAATTTCTTGTGTAATACATCTAATACTACTCAGCTCGTCCGAGTCTTCTTCCGATGGACCCGGTTATTCATAGAGTCTCGTAGCAGTAGCCTCCTCTTGAGAAAGAGAAGAGGGGTTCTGTTTTAATCTGCAACAGAGAAAGTTCAGCTCCAGAACTACTGGCATCTGACACTTTGATTTACCTTATACATGCAATTGCGATTTTGCTTTGGTTTGCTCTGTATTCAGGAGTGGAATCTCGGACTGGGATGTGCCCTCACTTGCCGACGATTGAATTATTCCAACTACGCCTTCTCGTGGGCGTTGAAAATAATGCTCCTACTTCATTGTTAGTCGACCAGGTCTGTGGTCTTCTCGGCATAGGACTTGTACTTCTAAATCGTTGTCTTGCTATACTACTTCTCTTAGCTCATATTGTTCATTATCTGATGGAACGGGATAATTAATTTTTATCCTGGATACTTGTGATTCCTACTGTAATGCAGGATCGTAATTACGGTCGGTTGTATTTGCGGTCATATATCTTCGTGCAATGTATTGGCCAGGTTTTCTGTACTTTCGCTGGACTTGCTGATTTGAAATTAGTGTCTGTTACCTCTATTGGTCAATCTTTTTTCATTCTCTTCATCACTCCTTCAAAAATATCTCCTACGCGCTTATTTTAATAATCAGCTCTTCGTCTATGTATTCTACCTTTTTTGCAACTAAGTTTATATCTTATATTCAGAAGCTGTTTCTCTTTTGCTAAGAATTTGCATTCTTCTTAGCTTGCATCTGTGAACTCATATAGTTTACTCACAAATGACTCGTCCATTTTTAACTCACTATTATTCTCATATCCAAACTCGATTCTCGAGAACTCTGTCATCCCAATCTTTTTAGCTTGTGACAAAAA
>JABUQX010073058.1:0-32500 GCA_015478945.1 Trachelipus rathkii
TAACGACACATCAAGGGGTACGACTGTAAACGAAAAAAAATGCAAATTGCAATGATGCAATTGCAATTGACGCCGTAACACAGTCGATCCATGACAGTGTTTTCGCTCAGGTGATCAGGTTATCGCTACAGCACCCCCTTCAGCGTAGGAGGCGAGGAGTAAGTCAGTCAAGATTGCGTCTTGGCCAACGAACCTCTCTCCCACTACGCGTTCTACACGCCTCCTCCGAAGGGGGACCTGTGAAGGAAGAGTCTTTGGTGAAGCTGGCTGCGAAGCTATAGAAAAAAAATTAAGAAGAGAAAGAAGAAAGCTTCGGAACAGATATGTTAGTACTGAGGCGTGTTCAAAGAAGAGCTGATGGAGCTTTAGTTGTAGCTGAAGTTGAACTGCTCTTTGGTAGAGGTGCCTGAGAAAGAGTTGGAGGTTAAGGTAGTGGCGGCGGGGGAAGTGGTGGTGGTGGTGGTGATAGACATTAAGACATTAAGACATTAAGAATATAGAGACAGTAAGAAGCCACATGGGCCTATCGAGACTGTCCCAGTCAACCCACTAACCAGACATGCTCATGCAAATCCACAAAGCACCCTAAGGCTTGTCAAATTCCTGTAACTAAAAATCCACCAATTTGGCTTAGTCCAAAACTAATGATATATATATATATATATAATATATATATATATATATTATAATATTATAATATATATATATATAATATATATTTATATATATTATATATATATATATATATATAGTAATATAATATATATATATATATATAATATATGATACCCAAACCATCCAAATGCATTAATAACTAAGTTATGGTCACACAATGACATCTAACATTAATAACTACTATACTAAACCCGCCAATTTGGCTTCGTCAATATATTATATGATACCCAACTAGGGTTGACGAATCAAACCCTTTCTTAAATGTTGCAATCGAGAGTTACACTCAACAACCTCCTCTGGCAACCATTCCAAAATTTAACAACCCTATTAGCTGAACTGTCTTTCTATATCAAGATGGCATGCTTTTCTCTTATTTTCTTATTATGCCCCGTGGTCACCTGTCTCCATGTTCAACTATGAAAAATTTATTGGTCTCCTTATTATCAATAGATGTAAATATTTTGTAGATTTGTATCATGTCCCTCTGAGAAAATCGCCTTTTTACAGAAAACATTCCTCACTCCTTCAGCCTCTCCTTCATAGCTCTTACCCTCAAACCCAGAAATCATTCTTGTGTCTCTACGTTGCACTCTCTCTAGCATATCTACATTCTTTCTTTAATAAGGGGCCCAAATTGTGCACAAATACTCTATTAACTGGCCTAACATAGCTATTATACAGTTTACTTTTAACTTCCTTGCTTGCTCTTTTAAACAACATTGCGATTTATTTATGCCCAGCATCTTATTAGCTTTTATTTCTAGCTTCCAAACACTGATTAGGCTACTTTCACTAATTACTGGCTATAATCACACCTAAACTCTTTTTGCTTGGTCCACAGACTTCAAGGCCAATCCCCATTCATATCGTAGTTAACAACTTTTATTTGAGTAACCTATGTGAAGACCTTCAACTTTTTACTATTAAAATTCATTTGCCACTATCTGCCCACCCAGAAGTTATCAAGAATCATTTTGAATCTTAATGCATCCTTCACTATTCCTAACTGATGGTGGCCACTTTAGTATCATTTGCAAACTGAAACCTTACATTTAAGTCGCTGGTCTAAATCATTTATTATTGAGGAACAATAGTGGCCCCAGCACTGAACCATGTGGGACACCACTCTTCAATATTTCCCATGATGATTATTCCCATTTAGTTGTACACACTGTTTTCTATTTTCGCACCACTCCTTTAATCCAACATGTAACCACTCCACTATCACCACATTTGCAATACTTTTTCTCAAGCCTTAAAATGTGGGGAACCTTATCTAAGCTTACTAAAGTCTAAGATATACAATATCAACGGATCTCCTGTCCATGCCAGTCAAGTAATGTATTCCATAAATTCTAAAAAGGTTAGCCCTGACTGACCTACTTTTGAAACCATGGCTGGGGGGTGAGTCCATAACAATACCTTGTTTATCTCTAATATTCCTCTATATGACCTTTCAGTAACCCTTCCAGAAACTCCTACAACCAGAGATGCCAAGCCAACACGGCCCATAATTTCCCCAATTCTTCCTTACTACCTTTCTATTAAAGGAACAACATATGCTGTTTTCCAGTCATCTGGGACCTCACCAAATGTTATAGATCGCTTCAAAATCAAATACAGTGCCTTTGCAATTCTGATAACTACCCTCTTTCAGAATTCTACATATATCCCATCAGGCCCTGCAACTTTACCTGGATCAATATGGTCTAATAAAAGTTTAATATCTTTTACGTCAAATTCAAATTCTGTAAGTCTATTTGTTACATGCATACAAGAGCTATCAGTCTCCAAACTATTATCTAATCTTTCCTCAGTAAACACTGAAGCAAAATAAGCATTGAAAATGTTGACCAACTCCTTATCTGAACTCACTAAATTTTCATCAATTTTAATTGGACCAATTGTCCTATTCTTACTTTTAAATTTAATAAAAGCTAAAAAAACCTCTTCAGGTTCTTATTACTATTCCCTGCAAATTAATTCCTGCCTCTCCTAAGGCAGTGTTGTGGACGGAACAGGTGCCTGAGCCAGACTCGGAGGTGAAGGCGGAGGTAGTGGTGAGGGTGGCAGTAGGGGAGGCGCTGAAGTAGAAGGAATAGATGCAGGTGGAGAGATAGGTGTTGTGAAAAAAGATTGAGCAAGAGGAACCGGAATGGTGCGTGGAAATAAATCTGAAACCTGAATGTCCGGAGGGTTAGCCTCGAAATAAGTGGGCTTGAGACGATCGATAGAAACGACCTCAGTGCGGGAGGAGTGGAGTGAGTGGTGTGGTGGTGGTGGTGGTGGTGATGCCATCATCATCATCATCTCATCATCCACTCATCATCATCATCATCATCCCTCTCAATCTCATCACTCATCATCATCATCATCATCATCATCATCATCATCATCATCATCATCATCATCATCATCATCATCATCATCATCATCATCACATCATCATCATCATCACCACCACCACCACCACCACCACCACCACCACCACCACCACCACCACCACCACCACCCATCTTATCTCCCCAAGACTGGAGGCAAGGTACGTAACATATACCGGAAACATAAATATGGTAGAAGAATATGAAGTCGAAAAGAAAGCCCCAGCCTTACCGCTATACCAGTGGTGAGAACTCGTCGCAGTCAGAAAATCCACCCTAGAGCTTCACGGGACCGCGATTAACCCTCAACTATGACCTCTCGTCAATGTGGGGTTCTTTCCGTGGCCCAAGTGGGCTACAACCATACCTCCCACAAAACCCACCATTTCTCTGTTGCGCATGGCCCTACTCGCCTCCATTCCTCTCTTCCATTCCTTCCCCATCCATTCCATTCCACCATCCGTTCCGGCTAATCTGTCCATCCATCCTTCCTTCCATCCGCATTCATTTATTCCTCATTTAATCCTCTTTCTCCTTCATTCCTCATTTATCATTTCTTTCCACCACTAAATTTGTCCGTGTTTATTCAATTGAATCCCTCTTATTCAGACCATAGTCCCACTACTATACATTAACACAGTTCCACAACATACCCTCATGTAAGACCCTAATGCACTCAACACCAGTCCCTTTACATCCACCAACTTTTTAATTGCACCAGCCACCTTAAGGTGCCATTCCTGATTTTCCTACTCACTCTGCATCATCCTCTCTTTTCATTCAACATATCCTAAATATTTAAATTCAGACACTTTTTCCAGCTGCTCACCATCTAACATAACTTCACACTGAGGTCTGTCCTCACTCACAACCATAACCTTACTCTTATCTACGTTTACTTTCAAACCCTTTCTTTTACACACCCTACCAAATCTCTCTACTAGTCCTCTCAAACTCTCTTCAGATTCGCCACACAAAACCAAAACATTTACCAAACGTGAATTTTTTCCAAAATATGAAATTTTATTTTCATCGTTATATGCTAAATAAACATTGAAAAAAAAAAAATGACAATAAATTTTTATAATTTCTAATGATAATGATATTATTTACACTTTTTAACAAAATAGGCACTTTATATTACGAGTAGGCCTACGTACACACACGTAAACTTGTTGACAAAAAAAAATTTACAATATAATTTAAATTATGACAATCAATTTTAATAATAATAATAAAAATAATAATATTATTATTATTAATAATAATAATAATAAAAATAATAATATTATTATTATTATTATTATTATTATTATTATTATTATTATTATTATTAATAATAATAATAATAATGTGGTAGGTTTTTGATCCCCACCACAATAGAGAATATGACTCACCAATAGGATCTTGATGCAGTCCCTATTCTTCTGGAGAGGATCCAACTCTGAACCTGGTGTTGGACTACAATGGATGGATCTCTCTCCTGGTGAGCGATATCTTTGATCTCTTTAAGGCGTGGAAGCGTAGAACTCGTTTCGCAGCTGTACCTCTTCAAGGAATAGGCTCAGCTTATATTCTTTTATCCTTTGGATGTAGTTTTTATTGGGTTATTACCTTCTGCTTGAATATTTTCATCTACTTCACTCTTTGTTTATTTATCTGTTAAAAGGAGGATATTGAATCAGATTGCTCTATAATCCACGTAAATTATGTCCAATGTTGCAGTTATGACAGTATTTCAAGGAAAATTACTGCTTTTGAAATAATACTTACTATTTTGGCAGACTCGTGTATTTTTACTCTAAACCTATCAACCCTCGGCTGCGTAGGATATTAACACACATACACGAATTTATCGGACAATATATATATTTGAAGAAAAAAATTTATATACATATCGATCTTTCCAAAGTTATTTAAGAATATTTACAAATGAATACAGATACACACACACACACACACATATATATATATATATATATATATATATATATATATATATATATATATATATATATATATATATATATATATATATATATATATATATATATATATATATATATATATATATATATATATATATATCGAAAAAAAATATGGCTTATGGCCCTATATGATGCGGGTGATAATGGATATGAGATGAGAAAGGTGAAATGATAGATGATATAATTGGTTATGATTAACTAACAATAACGATGATAATAATGATGATGATGATAATAATAATAATAATAATAATAATAATAATAATAATAATAATAATAATAATAATAAGAATAAGAATAAGAATAATAAGAATAATAAAAATAATAATAGTGATCTAATAATAGATAATAACAATAATAATAATGTAATTGTTTTATTTTGTTTTGTTTTTTATGTTAGCGATCTACCAACACCAAGAAAATTTAACTGGGCTTCCTTGGAACCTGAGAAAGATCCGTCGGTCACCTATTAATTATTTACAAAAAAAATTACTATAATATCTTCTGGTCAATCTTGATCGAGTTATCTCTTATAAGGGCTATTCAAAATAAAAGAAGGTAACCAAAAGTAATACTCATGTATATATCTTGACGGAGGTTATCGCTTCTGTTAATGGTGTCAGTTGTTGTTTTATTTTTGTCTGAAGGTTTGACCCAAGGGGACTCCTTCGATGGACAACTTCGATGTAATTCTGTTAGATTCTTATATGGTCTGCAACTTACAACTTCTAGCATGAAAGTAGGTCTTGAAAAACAAGAATTTCGGAATCAAGAACTGGGAACTCGAACTTCAGCTCATATACCGGAAACTGAATCAGATGTCACTTCGCCGCAGTCATATACTGTCTTCAAGATCAGGAACTGGAACAAGCTTCGGCTTATATACCGGAACGTCAGAATCAGGAATTGGGACGAGCTTCTGGCTTATACACCGGAACCTGAATCAGAGAAGAGAATTAACCACTATTTCAGATTCAACATTACTTAATTTTCGATTAGTAAATTAAAACAACATCAATTCAATCAGTTAACAAACAATTTACGTTATTCCATTAATTTTTATATCAATTATGATCAAACTTGTAAGCAGATAACAAACAAATAATAGCAATTCTTACCCTTTTATAAGGGCAAGGATTCGTTGTCCCTTTTTCCTTTTGTTTTTCTAATTATTTTCTCTTCACTTTTTTTTCTTGTTAATTTCTTTTACTTTTTATTAGTGTTTTTCTCGTCTCGGATCTTCTCTTCTTGCTAGATTTTATCTAATATTTGCCTACCTGTATGGATGGGAAGAATAAGATAATGTAATTACATCTCAATAATAATAATAATAATAATAATAACTTTATTATTATTATTATTATTATTATTATTATTATTATTATTATTATTATTAATAAAAGATAGGTATAGAAAACATTAAACCAATGTCTTATAGTCTACCATACATAAAAACTAAAATAAAATATTAAAAACTAAAAAAAAAATGGACATTTTTATATAATTTTATTTTGACCGGTTTTCCCCCGAAATTGAAAACACTTAACTTTAAAAATAAGCTTAATATTTTAAATTTTTTACATGGAAAATGTTAAAAATAGACATCCCAATATGCATCTAAATCGAAATTCCGATATCTTAATTCTACGAGATTCACCAGATCTTAGAATTTTTTTTCAATTTAAATTTTTTATTTTTTCCAAATGAGGGAAATTTTTTTGACTTGTAGGTGTAAGTTATTTACTTTAAATTTTTATATATGGTTAAAATATATTCTATTTACTACTTAAAAAACCTTTCTCTAATTGAAAAATATTTTTATTTACAAAAATATTAAGAAAATTAAAAAGTGACCGGTTCTCCCCTCTGGGGTTTATTTCCCCCATTTTATAGTATATATATATATATATATATATATATATATATATATATATATATATATATATATATATATATATATATATATATATATATATATATATATATATATATATATATATATATGGTGTTCTGTCATTTCAGGATCAGTCGGTTCGTATTCATAAACTGTTACCAAAGTCTTGTCAGATGTTGTTATTTTCTGCAACTTATGATGAAAGTGTAATGAAATTTGCTGAAGCAATTATTCCTGAGCCCATTATTATGAGACTAAGGAGAGAAGAAGAAACTCTTGATAACATTAGGCAAATGTATGTGGAGTGCAAAAACCAGGAAGAAAAATATGCAGCAATTGCCAATATCTATTCCATACCTGTAGGCCAGTCAATGTTTTTCTGCAAGACCAAATCTACAGCTAATTGGTTGTATAAGAAAATGCAAAATGACGGTCATCACGTTGCTATTCTAATTGGTTTGTAAAAGCTTATTTTTGTATTTATAATGAACTTGGTAGTTTCATCATTAAACTTTTATGATACATAGAGTAATTACGTTGTCTCTCCCATAAAAGGCCAGCTTTAAACTATATTCAGAATTTATTGTTAACTATATAGAACCTGACTGCATTCTTATAATATACAATCGCTGTTGGTCAAAACTCGTATAAATGTAGTAAAGAATATATGATTGGAATGAATAACAAAAGGGAATGATTGAAATTAAGATAAATAGTTGTAAGTGAATGAAATTTTATAAATGTTTTATTTCACTTATTAGGAGTACATGTTTTTGGCATCTAATACTGACATTCCATGTACCCATACGATTCATACAATTTCGCCGAAAATTAGACGGCCGTTTACGGCGATCACGACCATCTCCGAGGCATGCATTAGCATTCCAGAAAGATGGTGTAAAGCAGCCAACCCGACCACTGGTCCCTTTAGTCGCTCTTTAAGACAACAGCGTGGCACAATACGTGACAATTCTTTTCTCCCCGCACATAGGGATGCTATATATATATATATATATATACATAGCAGTATATATATATATATATATATATATATATATATATATGAAAAGTATATATATATATATGCTATATAGTATATATATATGGAAAGTTAGTGTGAATGGCAGGAAGAAGGATGGTAATTAAATCGTTGGTGAATGTAAAGGGGACTAAGTCTTGAGAGTGCGCCAGAGTTCACATGAGGGTATATGTTGTTACCTGTGTTATTGCATGTAGTAGTGTGAGACTAAGGTCTGAACATAAAAAGTAAGGAGATCTAAAGTCTCAATGTGGTTCAGATGGACAACTTTTAGGGGCATGCTAGAAAAAGAATTGAATGTAAGCAGAGAAATGAACCAATGAGGAGCTGTGTGGTGAAGAAAGGGCAAGGAGAGTAATAAATGAAAGCACAAAATAGGTGATGGTTTGTGGTCTTTGCAAGACATTGAATTATTAGCCAGTTAAGGCGATGTGTAGTATATATAGTCCACCTGCTGGGTGACCCTAAGATAGTGGATTGAGTTTGGTGAAACAGTTCCTGTCTGAAAATAGAGGGAAATGGGAGTTTGGCAGAAAGAGAACAAAAGGTGCGCCTATGTAGTGGTGGTAAATGGTGTTTGGTGCGTGGGGCAAGGTTGTGGGCCCACCTGGGCCAGGGGGATGAACCCTACATTGATTACTGCATAGTGAGGGCCTGTCGTGGTCCTGGCTGATGTTTTAGGGTGGATTTTCTCTTGTCTGTGACGAGCCTTCCTCACTAATTAAATGGGCAAAAAAGGAGGGTGGTAAGGCTGGGCTTTCTTTTCTGACGTTTGTCATGTTCTCCTACTGCTTTTTTCCTGATGCTTGTGCCAGCACCCACTCCAAATCTTAAAGTAGAGAAGGCAGCTGTTGTTAGTTAAATATAGGAAGTTGTATGAGTAAGATATATATATATATATATATATGAGGAGAAAGATAAAGATATAAAGTAGTAAGTGTATATATACATATATTAAAGTTATATATATATATATAGAGATACATATATATGTATATATATATATATATATATTAAAGATGGAAACGATTAACGTCCCTTGTCCTTATCATAAAATTGTATATTTTTTCTCTAATCGTCATTGCCAATTTTCTACCGATTGTGAGGGAATACACAATCAGAAACTAGAAGAAGATTGTTTCTGTAACACATAATTTGATTTAAACTCTAACTTAAAGGCCTCTGAGTTTTTTGTATTAGAGCTAAAATGATAACAGAAAAGAGGCCGGATATCGATAACGATATTTTTAATTAATATAATAAATGTAACAGTACAGATGTTACTGTGTAAATTAAGCTAGGCAACTCAAGATTGCATTCCCTGTCCAAACAATACTTAGTCATTTATTTCATATTTGACAGCCGCCCAAAGTATAATTCTCCATTTACAATTAAATAGTATCTTTAAGGAATAAGAAATGCAAATATAATATTAATAACTTTTTGTTTGTGTTTGGAAAAATATTCCACTTCATTTTCTAGTAAGATAATAAAGTTTTATCTACTAGCTTTTTTATGTTTAACATGATTACAATTTACAAGAAGATTCTTAACTAGCTGCTGTAATATAAAGAATAAAAATAATGTGCCAAAGAGAATCCTCACAAATCAGCTTTTAAAATATGATAAATGAAAACGCTTGTCATTCAAACACACATGAAATATACTTTAAGACAAAGGAGATGTCATTCTAATACCAAATTCAGCATTTAAAATGGTGATGTAAAAACCCATGAAGTGTTTCACTGTTGTCTGGGCAGAGAGCCTTGTTCCTTTTGGAGCAGCCACATTCCCTGTACCTACACTTAAAACACGCCTCCTGCCTCAGAATTTGATGGTAGTGGAGGTTGATAAATATTTGCTTCAAAGCACCCATTAAATGGCCTCTGTTCATTTCATGCCAAATTTTCATTATTTGAAATACTCTCTTGTGGGTAGCAAGAATTCTTAAGTGTTAACCCACCCTCTTCAAGAAGATTGCAACTGAATCATCTCTTGGTTCCTGATGTGAATTTGCCCTCTAGCTTGAGATTGATCTCCGGCATCTCAGTGCTGGTGAATGATGTCAATGCAATTTCTAGCCAAGGTATATCAAAGTCTTGCCACATCCAAACTCTACCTAATAGGTTTTATTTGCTTAGTGTCCATCAAAGTCACTTATCAGTAGCCAGCAAGCTATATTGCTGATGCGCCCCACTTCAAATCTTTCCTGGTCACATGAGCAAGCCCTGGGTTACACATTTAAAATGCATTCTAGAAGTGGTGTTCACCGTCAGAGATGCCATTCTCTTGTGGTAAGTTCTCAAAGCTATTGAAGAAATTTTAATAGAAACCCTTGTTACTCAGCACTCAGATTTATTATTAAATTTTAAAAGTTCATAATTCTTCAACTAAGTGCGTGTAGTTATTTAATCATATATTAACTACTATCGAATACCCAAAACTAATGATATTGTCATATGATACTGATAATTATTCTAGTATAATCCTCCCATTTTTATGCTGCCCTATTCATGTTTTGCATAATAAAATCTTACTTTTAATGTCTTGAAGATACCTTCAATGTTATTAAAAATTACATGTAATTATTATTGAAACATAAGGAGCAGAACGATTCATTTGCTGAAACAAATCATTATTATTAATCAATAGAAGTATTATTATTATTATTACGTATTATTATTATTATTATTATTATTATTATTATTTATTATGTCATTATTATATAGAAATTAGAAAAAAAAACAAGGCAAAATGTTAAATGAATAACAGGAAAACCTTCTATGTATTATGCTCGTTCCATCACGCATTTACACATTTTAAATAAGAATGAAGTGAATACAATTTAATTCTTCCTTATTATTAAAGTTAATTTATTAAAAATGGTTAAATTTTAAAATATACTTTTTCAATTTATCTTCCTGTTTGTCCCCATCGTCAAAATTCCTTAATCATCTCTCTCACTAATATATATATATATATATATAGATATATATATGAGTATATAAATATATATGTTATAAGAGGATACATATATATATATATATATATATATGGTGATAAAAAGATATATGTTATATATATGATTTATATTATATATATGATAGTCATGGAGAAGAGTATATATATAAGAGTAAGTGCGCAGATATGGTATATATGAGAGAGTGGTCGCAGATATATATATATATATATATGATATAAGTGTATATAAAGAGAGTAAGAAAGTGGCGGCGATAAGTATATATATATATATATATATATATATTATATATATATATATATATGTGGGCTTTCTTCTTCTTCTTCTTCATCTTTCCCAAGACTGGGGTAAGGTGCGTGTGGCATCGGAAAAGAAAAGTAGAAGAATATGACAAAAAAGCCTGCAAGAAAGCCCAGCCCTTACTGACCCTGTACCATTAATAGTGAGAACTCGATAGTATATATATACATGAAAGGGTTAAGATATATGATATGATATAGAGGTATAGCAGAGTTGAGTATATATATATATATATATAAGATATATATATTATATACATATATATACATATACATATACATATATATATATATATATATATAAGTTACATATATTATTATTATTATTATACATATGATATGTTATAATATATATATATATGATATCTATATATATATAGATATTATATATATATAAGTATATAGATAAGATATACATATGAAGGTACTATATATACATACAGTTAGTTACTGAATATATATATAATAAAGGAAGCTAGAGCCTATGTGGACATATGTATGGATACCGCAAGCATGGGTATGAAGGCGATGTTGAAGTGCATGTGGACAAAAAGAGCCGGGGTAACCGCAAAGTGGGGAAAAACATTTAGTCCAGTGGAAAGTAAAGCATATTGAACAAAAATTAAAAGCAAATGATGAAGCTTCAAAAGAAAGATGATTATAATTATTTCGGAGTTTACACTGGAAAAGAATTTATAAGAGCATGTAGAGAAAAAGAGGTTAATAATCAGACAATAGGAGATTTAGTAGTCTCCTTCCAATAAGCATGAGCTGTCACAGAAATTCATAACATAAACTGCTTTTCTAAATTGTAACAATGAATAGGATGGTGCTTTGTAACTGATGAAATGATGTGAGGTTAAAGTGTGGAAAGAAATATTTTGGAAACTGCATAATATTAACAGTAAAGATGAAGAGTGATAGTGAATGTGTGTGTAGTTTGATGGTGCAAGAAGGAAATAGTATTTTGGGATGAGGTTGTCAGTAAGTGAGGTATAATAGGTAGAAGTGAGGAAGTTGAAGAATGGTAAATCTGCAGGTATGATGAAATTACTGGTGAAATGGGATCAAGAACGGAGGCGAGATGGTGATTGATTGATTTGAAAGTTGTGTAATAAAGGTTTATGGATGGTATAGTTCCAAGAGATTGAAGGAGAGATTAGTAATAGTACCCTTATATAAGGGTATGAGATAAGGGAAACTGTAGAAATTATGGGGAATAAGTTTATTGAGTGCTAGAAGATACACATGCTGAGCTTGGTCGAAAGAGAGTAAGTGTCGAGTGATTTAAAGGACTGATTACACAGAAGAGCAAGGTGCAAGCGGCAGGAAGTGGTAGAGGATGTGATCAAATCTTCATATTGAAACAAATGATTGAGCAAAGGGAGGGAAGAAGAATAAATTGTATTTAGGTTTCATGGATTTCTATGTAACAGGCGTATGATAGGGTTAATAGGGAAGCTCAGTGGCAGGTGTGTTAGTGATATATGGTGTTGGTGGTAGGCTTCTGAATGGAATCAAAAGTATGTATGAGGATAGTGAGGCGTGTAAGAATAAATGGTGTCAAGGTGATTGGTTTAGTATTAATGAAGTGGAGAGACAGGGTTGTGTTAAGGGCCTCCTTGTTATTCAAATTATATATGATGGGGTTGAAATTAAGAGATTAAGGCAGAAATGGTGTTAGGAATGATGGAGAATGGAGATGAGTGGAGGTACCCCACCTATTATATGCTGATGATTTTGTTCTTTGTGGCGAATCTGAAGAGAATTTGAGAAAAGATTGGTAGAGATTTGGCAGGTGTGTAAAAGGATAGTAAACGTAGATAAGAGTATGTTATGGTTAGAGGGAAGAGGCCCCCCAAAAGTGACAAGAGTATATGAGCAGCTGGAACAAGTGTCTGAGTTTTAAAATATTTAGGGTATGTGCTGAGATGAGAAGGAACGATGACACAGAGTGTAGTGGTGAAAGTTGTGGGATGCAGGAAGGTGTATTAAAAGCAAATTAAATCACAGAATGTAAAAGGACCAAGTCTGAGTGCGCTAGGGTCTTAAGTCATGAGGGGGTGTTGTTACCTGTGTTATTGTATATAGTAGTGAGACTAATGGTCGGGAATAAGAAGTATAGATCTAAAGTTCCTGGTCAAAAAGTCTGATACATTATCTTAGCATGCTTTGTCGTAAAGAACTCTGATAACTATGTTTTCAACACTAAGAGTTAATAACATAGAGTCTAATGAAATATGCTGATACTTTACACAAAATGGTAAAGACGAAATAGAGGTTGAGTTCTTTCTTAGTTGTTAAAATAATGCTGTGGAGTAGTGGTGAGTAGTGTTGTCAACCTGGACTGGTTGCAGCACCAAAGAAAGATTGAGTCAGTAAAGGAATGTTTTGCAGAAGAGAAATGAGTTTGGCAGAGGCCGGGAAGAAAGGTGCATGATAGGAGAGAAATATGGGGTGTTGTAAGGTATGGTTGTGGGGCTCACCTGCTTGTTGGGAAGAAGCACACTTTGGATGTTTTTACCATAGTGAGAACTGCTTTGTGATCCCGTGAAGCCCCAGGGTGGAATTCTGATTACGACTAGTTCTGTACTAATTAATGGTATAGAGGGGGCGGTAGGGCTGGGCTTTCTTTTCGACTTTTGTCATATTCTTCTTCTACTGCTTTCTCTCCTGATGCTTCGTCAAATGCACCTTACCTCCTCAGTCTTGGGAAGAAGAAGGGAAAAGATGAAGAAAGAGAAAGAATATATATATATATATTGCTACATAAGATATAGCAGAAAGAAAGAAGAGCAAAGAGCAAAGGTATATATATAAGTTATTTATATTATGGCGCGTTATGGATATATATATATATATATATATATATATATATATATATATATATATATATATATATATATATATATATATATATATATATATATATATATATATACACACACAAAAAGGAAAGCCCTTGGATTAAAATTTTATTTAGTTACACAATATTAGAAAAACACATATTGATTAAAATCAAACTTTCCATAAAACAATTATTAATAGTTACATTGATTGCAAGCTTTCGTCTCCATCGGGGAGACCTCTTTAGGCAAAGGAACAACGCATTTGAAAACTGCCAACGTAGAAAGACATTTATTGTTGGTTGGTTATCTTCTTCAGAGAGTTTTGGAAGTATCTTGAAGATTTCATATATTCATTTTGCAAATTGTCTGTTTTTACCTCACCATGTTGTTTATTAAAATTGTTTGTATTATAAATATAAAATGATTCCAAAATTTTTCTTGAATTTGTGTTAGTAACGTTTCCAATGTTTTTCATATTGTCAATGATGATATATATGGTGATTAAAAGATCTTCTGTGATATGTAAGAACTGAATTAATATTGTCATTTCTTAAGTCTATTGAGTGTTGGTACTTTCTTCTTGAAAAATCTATGGTTTCCCCTATATATATCTTTTCACAAGATGTACAAGGTATTTGGTAGACACAGCTGTTAGAAACATTTTCTTTATATTTAGGGAGTCTAAAAGTATTTCCTTTAGAGATTTTAGACAGGGTATGGGATGAGAGTAATATTTTTTTAGGTATAATTTTTAATATTATAATGAATACAGATAGAAAAGAAGAATTTATATATATATATATATATATATATATATATATATATAGTATATATTAGTTATGATATATATATAAAAGAGTATATATATATATATATATATATATATATATATATATACAATATATATATATGTTGTTAAGTTATATATATATATATATATATATATATATATATATATATATATATATTAAGGTTATATATATATAAGAAAAACCAATTTTCGTGTCTTTTCAATCCTAGACGTGACTGTCCACTTCATTCAGCTATTAAATAATGACTAAATTACATTTCAAACTGTAATATTACTTATTTTAAGAGGCCTTTAAAATTTTTGTGTATTAATGTCGTTGCGGGGAATGGTAAACATTTATGAATTTCTGTATTACTGATGATTTTTTCTTCTAAATATACTTTTTCATTAGGTTGGCATCCTGAAACTGAAATTTTATTTAGTAAGTTATTCAAAAATAAACAACCCAGAACACCTCTAATCTTTGCTGAAATTTTGCAGTTAATATAAAACTTCAATTTTTTCTCCAGCGTTACTTTAGACAGTAGTAGTTTTTTAAGACGCAATAAAACAAATCTCTGAAAGAATCAAAATTGCTTAGCAGCACCTCCTTCCTTGAAGCCTACATAACAAAGTTAAGCCATTATTGAGCAACACGCAATGCTGCTGAGTACAGCCTGTGTGTTTCTTTTTGAGAAGGCAATAGAACGAATACTATTGTAATTTCAGGGATTTAATTTGTCTGAATAAGGCTGGTCGTTGAAGATAGTTCATATAGCGATATAAAGAATACTTTAATACAACAAAGCTTTAGAGAATCATTTTGGTTTTTGAGTAGTGTTTGACAATATCTTGGTAATCTATCAACAAAACTGTATAATAGGCTTTAATTATTACATTGTATCTTCTGAGCAGGCAAAGCCTCAAAGTTGTTAGTTACGTTACTTCTTTTGAGGTTGAGAGCTTTCAAAAATTTGCAGTCCGAATTCCTCAATAATGAAATTCTAAACACTACTTCATAATTGTGTTTTTGGCAATAGGTTACCCAGGCCATTTATTTCTAAAACACTCTCCAAAGCCAAAAACTTTCTTCTTTACACCCCACTAAAACTTTGTTTAATAAGAATAAATTTCTTTGTCCTTCCCTATGAACCATCTTTCAACAGCCAGAAATAAGATTCCTGACCAAATTAAAATCATCATTACCAAAAATTGGCAATAGTATCCGTTCTTCTTGCCTTCTCAAAAAGAAACACAGATATTGCTCAACATGCTTGCATTTACAAAATTGATTGTTCTCAATGTAATAGTTGTTATATTGGAGAAACTGCAGATTTTAAAAAGAAGAATTGATTAGCATAAATATGATTTAAAAATTGATTCAATGAACTCTTCCTTGGTCTAACACAGAACCTCAACCGGACACTATAAATCTAAGAACTCTGCCCTGTTATTAAATAAACAACAATCTAGAAAGAAAAATAGTGAGAGTTTTTATATTAACAATTACAAAAATTTCAACAAAGTTAGTGATGATTATGGGATTGACTTATTTTTGAATAACTTACTAAATAATTCGGATTTTCCCAAGGATGCCAACTTGAAAAATTATATTTAAAAAAAAATCATCAAATATCTATGAAAATTATAAAGTAACTTCACTATTTTTTACTCATTTTTAACAATTTGCAAAATTTTAAAGATTTCTTAAAAATAAGCAATATTTTTAGTTTAAATGTAATATAGTCATTATTTAATAGTTGAAGAAGTGGACAGCTCATCCACAAACGTCCCAAATGTATAAAATAAATTTTATAAACAGTATATTTGGGTTTTTTTCTTCTATAACTTCTGAC
This sequence comes from Trachelipus rathkii, assembly GCA_015478945.1. Lineage (NCBI taxonomy): Eukaryota > Metazoa > Arthropoda > Malacostraca > Isopoda > Trachelipodidae > Trachelipus > Trachelipus rathkii. Next base: position 16,752 of record JABUQX010073058.1, read on the forward strand.
ACATTAGTGTGTTCTGGCTATATATATATATATATATATATATATATATATATATGAGAGAGAGATAAGAGTATGTTATATATATATATATATATATATATATATATATATATATATATATATATATATATATATATATATATATATATATATATTAGAAGACACTCCCTGCACTCGTGCCCGGAAGGAGTTTAAATTTATGAACTATCTATTCTTGCAAATTTCATAATGTTACAGATAATATTCTCTTATTTTGCTAGTTGGTCAAATAAGGAATTTAGTTACATAACAAATAATATATAAGATTATAAAATTGTAGCAAAGATGGAAGAACAGCCTATTTAAATAACGTTTAACATATTAAAAATAGGGACTAACCCTGTGCCCAAAGCAATTAAGGATATCATATTAGTGAATTTAGAGTATAAAATATTTATAAAATACTGTTTATAATAAAATGTTTAAATACTATATACATAATAAATAATATTTTATAAAAAAAAATATTTAAAAAAAGAAATAAAATAATAAAAATATTACTAAAATATTTTAGAATTATAAATAAAAATAAAAAGTAGCTTGAAATATTATTAAAATTAAAGTTAGTCATAGAATTAACAATAAAAAACGGTTCCCAATAAAAAAAAACATAATTTAATGGACTAACTCAAGTATTTTATTATATATATATATATATATATATATAGAGAGAGAGAGAGAGAGAGAGTAGACTGAGAGAAATATATATATATATATATATATATATATATATATATATATATATATATATATATATATATATATAAAGTAAAAATATATATATATAAGAATAAAGGAGAATATAAGTATATATATGTTGTTGTGCTATGAATATATTTTATTAAGGAATCCTTTTATTTTATTATATATATATAATAAGTATATATATATATATATATATATATAGAGAGAGAGAGAGAGAGAGAGAGAGAGCACGAATAGAAAAGTGGATGATTAATTCTTAATTGATATATATATATATATATATATATATATATATATATATATATATATATATATAAAAAAATAAAATATATATATATATATATATATATATATATATATATATATATATATATATATATATATATATGAATGAGTGCAACACACAAGGAAATAGGAAGCTCCTCTCTGAAGGAAGCGTTAAAAGGCTTTAAGAACAGAGAATAAGGTAAACTGCTTTTGTGAATAACAAAGAAATGAGGCTTTGTGCTTTGTAACTGATGAAATGGATGAGGGGAGTGTGGAAAAACACTTCAAAAATCTGCACAATATTAACAGTAATGATGAGGTGTTAGTGAATGCGTGTTTTTTTGATGGTGCAAGAAGGAATATGTATTTTGGGGATGAGGTTATTAGTGAGAGGAGGTAATGGGTAGTGAGAAAGTTGGAAGAATGGTAAATCTGCAGGCATGAAATTACTAAAGTGAAATGATCGAAGTTATTGATAAGAGATATATTTGATTGAATTTGGAAGTTGTGTAATGAGCGTTATGGAGGGTATAGTTCCATGATTGAGTGAGGAAAGTTGGTAATAGTACCTTGTATATGGTAAGGGAGAAAAGGGTCCAGGTAGAAATTTATAGGGGAATAAGTTTATTGGTGTTGTAGGGAAGGCAGTATTTTGTCGAAAGAGTGTGTCGAGTGACTGAGGGACCGGGATTGGTGAAGAACAAGGTGCGTTTAGGAGCAGAGAGATGTGTGGATCAAATCTTTACATTTTAACAAATTGAGAAAATGTGGGAGAAGAAGAATAAATTGTATTTAGGTTTTTATGGATTTACAACAGGAATGATAGAGTTCATAGGGAAGCGTTATGGCAGGTGTTATGATATGGTGTTGGTGGTAGCTTATGAATGGAATCAAAAGTGTATGACGATAGTGAAGCTATGTGTAAGAATAAATGGTGTCAATGGTGATTGGTTTAGAATTAATAGCAGAGTAAGACAGGGTTGCGTTATGTCTCCTTGGTTATTCAATTTGTATATGGATGTAGTTATGAAAGAATTAGGTGGGTGTGACAGGAAATTGTGTTAGAATGGTGGAGAATGGAGAGATGAGTGAGGGTGCCCTACCTATTATATGCGTGTGATTTGCTTCAGTGGCGAATCTGAAGAGAGAGTTTGAGAGATGGTATAGAGATTTGCAGGGTGTGTAAATAGGCTGAAAGTAAACGTGGATAAGAGTAGGTTATGGTTGTGAGTGTGAGGATTACTCCTCGTGAAGTTGCGTTAGATGGTGAGCAGCTAGAACAAGTGTCTCTGAGTTTAAATATTTAGGTATGTGTTGGATGAGATGAAACTTACTCTGATGCAGAGTGTAGTAGGAAAAGTTGGAATGGCAGGAAAGGTGGCTGGTGCAATTCTGGTGGACGTAAAGGGACCAAGTCTTGAGTAAAGAGTTAGGGTCTTACATGAGGGTATGTTGTTACCTGTGTTATTGTATGGTAGTGAGACTATAATCTGGAATAAGAAGCATAGATCTAAAGTTCAATGTGTTCAGATGGACAATCTTAGGTGTGGTGAGAAGAATTGATAAAGAGAGGAATGAACGTATTAGAGAGTGGTGGGGTGAAAGAGGTAAATGAGAGAACAAATGAAAATACGTTAGGATGGTTTGGTCATGTGGAAAGTGATGAATGAGGTGGTTGGCTAAGCGGATGGCAGTGGTGAGTGTGTTGGAACCGACCGCTGAGACCGGTTAAGAGTAAAGTGGATTATGTCAGAAACGAATGCCCGAAGTTGAGAGAAATGTGAGTTTGCAGAGGCTTAAATGTAAAGTGCGTGCATGATAGAGAGAATGCATGGTTTTGCAAGGGGGCATGGTTGTGGCTCACCTGGCTAGGGGGATGAACCTCCTTACACACGATTTACTCACACAGAGGGTCCGTCGTGGTCCCATGATGCTCTAGGGTGGATTTCTGTCTGTGACGAGCCTAATAGGTATAGAGAGGGTGGTAAGGCTGGGCTTTCTTTCGACGTTTGTCATGTTCTCCACTATTCTTCCGGATGCTTGTAACAGCACCTTACCCCAATCTTGGGGCAAAGAGGAGGAAGGTGAAGAAAGAAGAAAGAATATATATATATATATATATATATATATATAGAGTATAAGTTATATATATATATGTATATATATATAAAGAGAAAGAGTATATATATATATATGTATATACAAGTATATATATATATATATATATATATATATATATATATATGTATATATATATATATTATGATTATTATTATTATTATTATTATTATTATTTATTATCATATTATTATTATTATTATTATGTTCATCACCATCTCCCACATATCTAGGGATGTCAGTTGCAGATCGGGAATGCTGTTGGCTTACTTGCTATATCTCCAGGTTGTCTGGGTTACTGCAACCCTGATTTGAACTTTCCGTGAACTATTCCTTCAAGTGATTCTGCTCTGTGTTAATTGCTTCCTTCATCCATACTAATCCCCTCTTTGCTACACACAGTTTCCATTCATCAAACCCACCCTCCATTTGGGCTCTCTGTTCCCTTCTCCTATTAGCTCACCACTTTGATTTAAAAACCTTCTAAACAATCTATTATCATTCATTCAAAGCACGGACCAACATCTTAGTACCCCTTGATTTGCTCTTCCCATCAGACATTTCCTATCGGCACATATCCTTTATCCTTACATTTCTAAATTCTATCTACTCTTTATTCTCAAATATTCTGTAAACCCTTTCATTTCTAAAACCTTCAACTCTTTTTTTTTTTTTCATCTTAGTGTTTAATGTTTGTAATGTCTCACATCTCCATACAGGCAGCTCAGTTGAACATCATACACTCGAACAATTCTTATTTTTACCTTCCTTGTTAAATTTCCATTTTTCCATAACTAAGGCTGCTTAATACTCTTTTAATCCTCAGCAACCCTATGGTCAATCTCTCTTTCATGCCTCTGAAAGTCCCTAATATCCGTTCCTAAGTATCTAAAAACTGTTGTCTCTGCCAGGCTTTCCCCATTACATCCAACCCAGATTGAGAATTGTCTCCTTTTGGTTTTGCAACTGATTTTCATCACTTTACTTTTAGCCGAATTAATTTTTAATTCTTTTCTTTTCACACTTGTTCAAACTCAAGCACCAAATCAGGCGTTTTTTCCTTTGTATCGGCAATCAACACAGAATCGTCGTAAAGTAAGACGCTTATCTCCAAATTACTTTCATTCAGATTCATATCAGCTCCTTTCCCAAATTATCTGAAGGTCCTTAACTACACTAGCCTATAAGAGCAAATCAACCATGGAGACATAACACAACCTTGTCTCCAGACCCACTCCTATTTAAACCACTCCTTCCTTCCTGTTATCCAACACACCTCACTGCTCTTGTAAATGCTTTAATCAATCTTTAATAGCAAACATTTATTCCATAACTTTCTAATGTTCTCCACAACTTACCTCTTTTCACTCTATCATATGCTTTTTCCAAATCAAGAAAGCATGCAAAAATGTCTTTCTTCTTTTCTAAGAATTTCACTGTCAGCATTCTCAAGGTAAATACCTGATCCACACATCCTCGACCATCCCCAAAACCACATTGTTCCTCTCCAATCTGTTTATCTGTAATACTTTTCTTTAACTTTTTCTATTATAACTCGTCCATATATTTTACCTGCAACACTCAATAAGCTTTTTCCTCTATAATTAGAACACTCTTTTTTTTTTGTCCCCCTTACCTTTATAAATTGGTACAATACCTGTAAAGGTGCCTATTTTGGGGGACAGACTAGACCAGCACCATCATTATTGACCATTCACCAGCCACTCAAGCCAACAATGTTACCTCCTTTTTTCTCAACATTTTTACTTGTATAGCATCCAACCAGAAGATTTTCCTCCTTTGACTTCTTTCAAAGCCTTACGGTTGGTTTGTGTAATATTCCACATTTCTCCTCTCCTAAGTTTGTGACAATTTGTCTCTCTTCTCCTCCTCATCTACTTCCTTCCAGCATTTAGTAGTTCCTTAAAATATTTTCCATCTCTTCTCCACTTCTCTATCATCCCAGAACTACATCTCCCATCCAAAGCCTTACTCCAGTTATGACGCCTCTCTTATTCCAATCTTGTTAATCTCCTCCAAAATAGTTTACTCTTCTCCCGAGTAGTTAGCAACAATCCTTCCACCTTCACCATTCGTCTTTGCATCTTTCACTTTCGTTTTTACTGCCTTTTGCACTCTCTTGTATTCCTCCCATGTAGCTTGACTATTAATAGCTAAATGTTTAGCAAAACTTTTTCCCTTTTTTAATAACATCTAATTCTTCACTCCACCATTTGCTACCTTTTCTTTTACTCCTTCGGCCAATCTTTTCACACCACAAACTTCCCTTGCAGTGATCAGTATTGTTTCCTTAAAAGCATTCCATTCCTCTTGAACTCCTCTTTCTCTCTTTTTTTCACTATTTCCCATTTTTCTGCTAAAATTCTTCTGTATTCTGTTGAATATTCTTCATTTTTTAATTTCTCAATTACCTTCTACACTTGTGCTAAATTTCAATCTTTTCTTCCATCCTCCTTTCACCTTTATCTTCTACTAAGTAGTGATCAGATATACCCCCTGCTGCACCCTTTAAGACGTTCTCACATCCAACAACCTGTCTTTCTCCATTTTTGACTTACACATACATAATCAAGTAGAGCACAAATACCTGTAACTCCACCAACCCAGGTATATTTATGTATGTTTCTCTCTCCTTATTAAACCATGTATTCTATTAATACTTCTTTCGCAGCATAATTCTAAAATAATTTTTCTCCATTTCTTGTTTCTTGCCTTGCACCCAAAAGGGCCTAAGATCCTCAGCCTTATACATCATCTACCCTTGCATTTAAACCCACCTAAAGCATACTTCTTTGTCATTTCTATTGAAATATATATATATATATATATATATATATATATATATATATGTTAATATATATATATATATATATATATATATATATTATATATTATATATATATATATATATATATATATATATATTGAGCATATATATATATATATATTAGTAACGGCTTTATTCTTTTTATTCGACAGCAAGCGCCATCACACTGGCATAGTGCAGTACACATGGAATGTTTGTTGTTACACATTTGTAATTTACACAAGCTACTCCACATGTACAGCTAAGAAGTTCCTTGCATGCATCACCTGCAGAAGGTAGACTTTTCTAGAGTGGTTGGTACACTGTATCATTCTTAACCCAACCCCACTCTGTAGCATCTGGAAGGACTGGATTGAGAACGGTGATTGATCCCCAAACATGCCCCCCCTTTGGTATGCAGCTCTTTTGGCGTGTTGCAGTAAAGCGCCTTGGGTTGGAGGTATGCCTTCAATATTACGATTCTTCCGTGCGAATAAGTACTTCCAAGTAGGAACCGACCGGGGCCCCGGCCCCGGCCCCGGCCAAAAATCCTCTCGAAACACTGCTGTTACTTCCGGGAATGCACTCCAGACTTCCCACGTGGTGCGTTTTTCACGACCAGAAAATGACGAAACGGTCGTATCCTGTGAAAGCGTGGAAGAATGGTAAAGCAACTGACTTCTCAGGTCCCAGACATTTCGCTATTTCGTTCGCAGATATGAATGAAAAGTTCTTCCCAACTCCAAACGCGATCCATATTTGACACATTTCCCGGGAACATGCGAACGATACTGCAAGAATCAGCACGTCAGAATCAGTTGTTCTAATCATGATGCTTCTGTGACCTTTACTGATACAATCTGCAGCATGGACAAATATGCGGCTGTCCGCTTCCTCGTGTGAGCAAGGTTGAAGACTGAAAAGATCTTCGCGAAGAGGAGAGCTTTTGACGTGTTGACCATCGGTTACAACTACATCTTTACCTTCCAGGCTGATATTTGCTGCCTCGTGCGTGAGATAAGAAAAAACGTTCAATCTTATTGCTGTTGTCACGCAGAAATGATTGCCAGTTCTTTGGTAAGGGCGAGTTTGGGAGCACACGTTTTCTTACTCCTTTTCCACGAGACTCCCTTGTTGATGCCTTCAGGCTATCACCACGGTAGTCGTCCCACACTACATCGATCCTTTGGACTTTATCGAGCTGTCCTGTAACGTATGGAATGAACACTAGTTTACTGTATTCTGAAAAAGTTTTGGAAGTACCTGACTTTAGCATCTGAACAACAGCTGCTCCATCAAGAATTACAGATGGTTGGCTCTGATTTTTATGGCTGAAGAAATTATCCACTTCACTTTCTCGACTCTGACATGCAATGTATAACTTTGAGAAAAGTTGTGCGTCACTTTTTGCTGACACCAGCGCTGACTTAATGTCAGTTGTCTTCTTCAGTGCACTACCGTGGAAGAACCCAAGTCTATTCCTAGTGATGACGTTGCTTATAGGTACCGTCCTGTTGAGGATCCGATCCCGCACGTACGATTCATACTGTTGTACACCAAGCTGTTTCGCCTTTGCTACATCCTGGCCCGTTATAGGATGCGCACGTCTTTCGCTGTTAAAGTGTAAAGTTCATTGTCGGATTCGTCGAACGGGTTCCCGAGATCTTCAATTACTTCAACCATCGCCTTGACATCTTTATGGAACTTAACTTGTACATGATGTTCCTGATCGTGGTGTGAACTACTAGCTGGTTTCACATCACTCACATTTTCTTCGAATTCCTGAACAATGCGAGCTAACTAAGAACCAGCTACCATCCATCTTCGTAACGCTACAGGATCATTGGTAAGACCTATCGCACCATTATTACCTTTCACCTTTTCATTATTTTGTCGTGAGCCTGGTCTATCGAAATTGCAGAGAAGGGACGGTTGGTCTTGTGTACGACAAATTTGCCCTGTTTGAATGCTATTGCAATATCTGGGTGATTAGTTTGCACTTCCATCATGTCCTTGATGTGGACCGGTAACCACCTGGAATAATGTGTAGAGTCTAGTGCAAAGAACCATGGAGCTAACTTATCCAAGGACGCAACGTACAGATCGAAGTTAGCTTCTCTAATGGATCTGATGAAGATTAGTATAGTCACTTCCAACTCCATGGTTACCAACCAGTACTCAAACTGAGGAGATGTCCTGCACATATTTATGCACCACATGTCCAGTGGTTCGGCTCCTTCGATATTAGATGCGATGTATCTGTCATAGGCCTTGTGAAGTAGTATGTCTAGGCTAGCTATTGTAACCTGATGCGCGTAACGCGTTCGCGTAACATGTGAAACTTTAAGAAACGAGTCCGCTACTCCACTGGTTGCGATAGCCGCGTTTACTAAGACATCTGTCCAACCACTTCCTTTTAGCCAATGACCTGCAGCCTTGAGTGCGGCCATTTCAAGATGAAGTCCTCCCATCATTACAACGATCTCAGATTCACCGTATATTTCTGGCCAAGTCCATTGTATTTGTTTACAAATGGCAAAGAGTGGCTGATCACAGGTAATGACTGGCTTCTGTCCGCTGTTGATGTACTGAACCGCACACTTAATCACATCCATACAATGACTATCATCACCACGGAATGTGCGGGCTCCAGAAATATGGGCAACATAACAGATGTGCTACACCTTATTTCTTCTTTTTTTCCTTTGACAATCAGCATGGTAAGCCGCCCATGATATGTTCTCATTAACCGTTACTGCATCTTGTTTAACTGTGTTATTAACGTTATGCAGCCAAGACTTTTCGTCAGTCCTCGAGTTTCAAACGCAGTGACGTCGGTAGCGTATTCTATTTCACTTTCAGGCACTGACATGTTAGTATTTTTCATTGAAACTGGATGAACTTCAGTGTAAAAAGATGGGATTGCATTAACTGTTTTCTGTTTGCCAGCTTCTAATATTTCGATTTTTCCCAAGTCCTTCCCATCACCAACTTCATTTGGGTGTTGAAACAATGAGATCCCTGTTCCGTGGAGTGATTCCAGTGACGTGGTTGACGATGGGTTGTGATCTATGTTGTCGATCGCAGAAGTTGTGAAAACGTCGCCTCGTACATTTGAAGGACACACAACATTCTTCTCAGCAAACGTTTCACACATTGCGTTTCCAAGGTCAGCAGATAGTCTTAGCACCCTATCGTAGGAAATGCTTAATCCAAGTCCATACATTTTATCTACCAAGTGCTTCTTGCGAGTGGCGGTATGGACACTAACTCCTATATATATTGGGAGTGGTGTTTCCTGGCTCCTTTTGTGAATCGCAAAGATGGAAAGAGTCAGCGTCTCTCGGCCTCAGGCGGGGGACGAAGGGATGTCACCCTTTAACTGTTTCAGATGTGCAGATCTAAAAAGATTTGCAGATGCATCTTTAAAGCAGATGAGGATGCGTGATGTTTATTCTTTGAAATTTAATTTTAAGAGAGAGGTAGTAAATATATATATAAATATATATATATATATATATATATATATATATATATATATATATATATATATATATATATATATATATATATATATATAGTTTTGGCTAAACATTTAGCTATTAATAGTCAAGTCTATTGGGAGAACATGTTATATAAGGAAATGAAGTGGAAAGCAGGCTGGGAGTTTGGAGTCGGGAGTCGGTAATTTTGAAGAGGGTGGTGTCGGAGTCGTTCGGAGTCGGAGCGGAGTCGGAGTCGGTAATTTTGAGAGGTTGGAGTCGGCGTCGGAGTCTCGGGGTTTCGGTAATTTTCAAGATAGTAGAGTTGAGTCAGAAAATTTTGAACTGAACAAGTTGTGAATTGTGTTTCTGTGGTGACTTCAATTCACTTCATGCAAGTTCACTGACTTACGACTTCCATCCAAAAATGCAATTGCAAACTTCGAAAAGTCTTTTAACCTGCACCTTATGTTTCACTTAAACTATATTCTAATAAAATTCAACCTTCAACCCTATACCATCTATATTTAAGATGCTGAAGAAATAAAAGATTCCATGGTATACGAAGAGAAATTTCAATTGACAAATGAAATTTACTTTTCAGATGTTTAGATTTATCCTATCTAAGGAGGTGTTCAACTGAAGATCAACAAAAGCTTAATCTGCACTTTTGCAACGTATTAGCTATGGCCAAAGGGTTGCAAAAGTGTAAAGTCTTAAGAAGCACAAAGTGATACATCTGAACATATTGTAAGTGATGAAACCACAACTATCCCCATTACTACCTTCTCAAGTCATTTTTCAGAAAGCTCAGAAGACGAGTATGAAAAGCTCTAGATATTGAAGAGTTTAGTCGAAAGCGTCGACTGCTCTACCCTCCAAAGCAAGTTAACGTTGAACGGCTTTTTCTGCCTGCTCTCAGCATTATAAAATCAGACCTAAGAGGAAAATGAAGGAGAACCCGGCAGTATGCTGTTATATATATATATATATATATATATATATGGCGTTATTATTAACAGCAGAAAGATATATAGCATATATATATGTTATGTTGGTTATATATATATATATATATATATAGAGTATATATATATATATATATATATATATATATATATAGAAAGTATATATATATATATATAAGATATATATGTTATATATATATATATATATATATATATAAGTGAACTCAAAAAAAAAAACATACTTCACTCTGGAAAAGCTCAAAACATACCCTTCAATTCATGGTGAGTAAAGAAAGCCTAACAGAACTAGCTTTATGAGTGTTCATCGTAGCTGCAATAATATAAACGAAGGAAGTTATCAATCATTTTATTGTTAAGAGACAATAATAAGAAATTTTTATATGAAGAAAAATGATATCTTTTTATTTAAACATTCAAAAAAAGTACTAGTATTGTTGCGTTAATTCTTCCAATGTTATATTTATTTCTCTCTTGGACTGAGTTCAATTTCTTTCAATCCCAATCTCCTGAAATGTGACATATAATTATTTATTTTTTTCATATATTTGATAGAAAAAGAAACAAACCGAAGCTTCTTTCTTTACCATTAAAAACGTCGTTCGAGTGTTTTGTTCAAAGTCATCTTCCTTTCAGAATTTGGTCTCTCCGTGATTTCCATTTTTCTTTGACATTGTTCTTCATTTTGGTGAGCTTTATTGAATGACCCTCATACTTGAAATATACGTTGATGAGTCCATTATTAAAACAATAGCTTTTTGATTTTTTTAAATTGTGCTCAGCAATGTCAAAATTAAAACCCACTTCATTTGTTTTAAATGAAAATTGCGATAACTTTTTTTCTGCCCATGCGATCTGGATGAAATTGTCAGAGCATATGCAGTCTTGAGAGCAATAACCCTACTAGATAATTTGTATATGCAGTAGTTTAGATTGTTCTTGGAACAAAATTTCAATTAAATTTTTGATTTTTAAAAATTTTCTTTTTGAGTATACAAAACAATTATCTATAAAAAAAGTATGGTCTTTGCCTGGCTATATGCTCCCTGTGGACTCCTGATGCTGACTGGGCAAAGGCAGCATATATCAATATTTCAATTCTTTCCAAAAAAATGCTTTTTTTTTGGAAAAGTGATATTTATTTTTTTACTTATCCCATCAATATTCAAATTGAGCCTACATAAATTCCTCCTCGGTATGAGATGCATCTTTTAACTTAGATAATTTTGAATACTAAAAGAAAAAAATTAAAAATTTTTCCAAAATATTCGACTACGACTACATATGTTCTGAAATTTCATCCAGATCGTAATAGAAGATGCTATCAGTAATTTTTCATTTTCTAAAAACCAAAGTGATTTTGAATATTGACATTGGGCAAAAGCACAAATTTTTAAAAAAAATTCAAAAAACTACTTTGTGCATTTTGTGGGTAATGGACACATCTATGCATATTTATTCTAAGTTTGAAGTCATTTCTCAAAATTAGTTGAAGTTAAAATGTCAAAAGATAGGGTAGGGGGAAAAAGCCAGAAAAATTCGAAAGAAATTACCCACAGACACAGAAAAACATTTGAAAACGACGTTTTTAGAGTTCAGAAAAAGTTACAGTTTGCTTTTTTTCCCATCAAAATTGTAAATTAAGAATTTAGTGGGTCCATATTTGGGGGTGAAAATTGGGCCCAGCCCGAACCAAATATGACCCTGCTCTTTATTGAAGTAATATATATATATATATATATATATATATATATATAGTATAGCAGAGTATATATATATATATATATATGTATATATATATTATTATATATTATATTATTACATATACATATATATAAAACTAAATAAAAATCTAGTCATTATATATATATATTTTAGTATATATATATATATATATTAGTAGTTATATATATAGTTATTATATATATATATATATATATATTAGTTGCTAATATATATTATATATACATATATATATATATTACATATATTATATATAATATATATATATTATAGTATATATATACGGTATATATATATATATATATATATATATAAGGTGGCAGAAAGTATATATATATATATATAGCAATATATATAAGATATATATATATATATATATATATATATAAGAGCATAAGGTATATATATATATATATATATATATAATCGTACGTCAATAATCCAAATTCCTCTCTCAAAGATTGTGGGGTAAGGTGCGTAAAGCATTGCACTGGAAACAGAAAAGTAGTAGAATGATATTGACGAAAGTCGAAAGAAAGCCCAGTCTTCCGCCCATTTATACCTTAAGTGAGAGCCTTCACGCCAGTCAGGAAAATCCATCCTAGAGCTTCTCACGGGACCCTGACGGACCCTCACCATGTCCGCCAATGTAGAGTTCATCCCTTAGCCCAGGTGGGCTACAACTAGTACCTCCTCAAAAAACTCTGCCATTCACTCCTGTTTGGTATCTTTTCGCCTCTGCTAAACCACATTTCTCTCCTCCAGGCATTCCTTACCAACCCAATCCACTTTTTCTCTTCGGTCTCCCCCAGCCGGTTGATTCCCAGAGCATGCTCACCACTATACATCTGCTTAAATAAACAACTGACTATCATCCATCCTTCCACATGACCAAAACCATCTTGCAACGTACTTTCATTGATTTTCTATTTATTCCTTTCTTCACAATTCACATAATACGTTCTTTTTCCTTATTTTACTAATTCCCTTCTCACACCTAACACTCCCCAAGATTGTCCATCTGAACATATTGTACTCTTAGATCCATACCTTATTCCAGACCATATAAAGGTCTCACTAATACTATAAAGACAAATACAGGTAACAAAATTTCATATATATATATACATATATAAGTATAGAGTTATTGGTTATAGTTATATATAGCATATATAACATATGTCATTTGAGAGTTATATATATATATATATATATATATATTATATATATGTGTTGTTGAAAGATATATATATATATATATATATATATATATATATATATATATATATATATATATAACTTTCATATATATAAGCAATTTTCAGAGGGTGAGCCGGAGTCGGTACTTCAAAGCAAGGTGGAGTCGGGAGTCGGTACTCAAGAAGTCGGGAGTCGGTAATTTTGAACATGAGAGGAAAGCAAGAGAGTGCGAAATGAAGTTAAAAGGAAAGTGAAAGCTGCAAAGAGAATGGCGGACGAAAGGTGGAGTGGAAAGATAGTTGCAAATTATCAGGAGAAGAATAAACTATTTTAGAAGGAGATTAGCAAGGTTAGAAAAAAAGGGGAAGAGGTTCTAACTGATTTAAAGACTTTGGATGTGAAGGTAGATGATAGGAAGGTCGTGGAAATATCAGGAGAACTTTTTAGGGATTGCAAAATCCTGAAAGCTTGGAAGAGGAGAAAGAAAGACGATTAATTAGAGTAAACAGAAAATTATGAGAAGAATTTTAGTAGGACATATTCCAAAAGATAAAATAGTGAATGCTTTGAAGAAGTCAAAAGGAGGAAAATCTTAATTAGATGCTATACAAGCAGATATGTTGAAAAAGGGAGGTTACAGTGTTGTGGAGTGGCTGATGAGATTATTCAATGTTTGTTGGGATGTGTGAGGAACCACAAGATTGGCAAGACTCTTTTCTTGTTCCAATTTATAAGGATGAGGGGGAAAAAAAAGAGTTGCAACTAGGGAAGAATAAGCTCATTGAGTATTTTTGGAAAAATTTATGGACGAGATCTAAAAGGAAAATTTGTAAATTTAACTTTTAACCAGATTGAGGAACAACAGTGTGAATTTAGGAAAGGCCGAGATGGTGTGGCAGGTATTTACCTTGAGAATGTTGACAGAGAAATTCTTAGAGAAGAAGAAAGACGTTTTTGCATGCTTTCTTGATTTGGAAAACCAAGGGTCTTCTATCTTCCGGCGTGGAAAGATAGCATGAAATGTCAGAGGAATAAAATGTTGAGGAGAAGAGAGAGAGGTGATGGTGTATTTAGAAAGGGCAATTTGATTTGCTCGCTGTAGACTGAAACAAAGATGAAAGGTGAAACTAAGAAAAATGAGTGGTGTGTGGTGGTGTGAAATGTTTGTGTTAGGAAAGGAATGAGAGGGGGATAGAAGGATTTGTACCTGATGAGTGACTTGTATGAGCCATATTAGTTGAAGTAGGCAAATTCTTAAAGTGTTAAATTTAAGCTTGAAAGGTCAAAATTTGTGTGGTTGGGACATAAGGTCCAGATCTGAGGGTAATGTTGAAGAGAGTGAGATTTTCTGGAATGATCTTTTGGATAGGGTGAGTAAGAGATTCAGTTCATTTGCCACATATCTTCTCCCACCTATATTTTGTTTGTTTTTTTTTACAGTTGTCACCACCACTCACGGGCAGAGCCCTATTCAAGGAGGGGGTGTAGTACGCTCAAAAGTTCACCCTCTTGCAAATTATGCAGATGAGCACCACTGCAGGCTTTAAAGTGAGTGAGATTAAATTCAGCAGGAAATACAGAAGATGGAAGATAATTCCACAGAACAGAGGTGGTGGTGGGAAAGAAGGAAGCACCACAGTGAATCCTAACCTGGAGTTACCAATTTTAACATAGATACAGCACCCCTTGTGCTACTTAGGGTGTCGTAAAGGTGGTGGTAACGCGAGTGATAAGTTCCCTAAGCACCTGCCGCGGTACCTATAGGGATTACAGATAAGCACCAATATCGCAAAGATAGGAGGGTCAAGTGTAAAATGAGTACAGAATAGTTTATAGGCCTTTGGCCTTTGAGTCGACCCTGTCCAAAAGCCGGGTGAAACCAGAGCCCCCACCCACCCCAGATATGAGAGCAGTACTCCATACATGAGCGGATGAGATCCTTGTATAGCTGGAGCAACTGAGAAGAGTAAAAAAAATCACAGTCCAAACAGAACTTCCAGTTTCGAGGCCGCCCTAGCAACCGTTGGGATGGTGATGAGGTTTCCAAGACATTTTTTGTTTATGTTAAATCCAAGGATGTTTTTATATTGTCAACAATAGAGACGAGAGAACCGTCGAAAGGAGATAGAAAGTTAGAAGGTGTTTTGGAGAAGGAGATTTTTAGAAGCTAATTTTTAAAGAATTGAATTTAGCCAGTTATTGAGACGACTTCCATCCGGAAATTTATCCAGATCAAGAGAATAGAATCAGAAAGATTACACGAGAAAAAATTATGTAAGTAAAAGAGGGAGCAGAATTGATATGAGTTGGGAAGAATAGTAGTTTGAAAGTCATCAGATAAGGAGTGGATAGAGTTAGAAAGTCTAGTAGAGAAGTTATCAT
>JABUQX010073058.1:37500-62500 GCA_015478945.1 Trachelipus rathkii
CTTCCTCCTTCCTTCTGAGCAGCAGCAGCAGCAGTGTAGTGCTCCTTATAAAGGTCACACTATGATCACAGATAAGATTAGGAAGAATCGAGATGTTTCCAAATCCTCCTCTTAACAGATAGGTTCAGTGTGAAACTTAGAAGGAAACGGGTTAAAGCGATAGGGATAATAGTTAGAGTGTTGCGAAGCTTCCTTTTTTCGGCAATGTAGTTTGGAATGAATGTACATTTCCAAAAGAACGGAAGGTCCGGCAAGTGCACAGACAGATACGAAACAATTTACTAGAAGCCTAGAAGCACAAATTCTTAAGTACCTTAGGAAAATAGTGTCAGGACCATGGTCCTTAGTGTTAAACTCAGAGAGATTGGAAAAAGCATCTTTACAACAAATTTTATACAATGTTAGTATAAATGTATTGGAGGAGTGAGAATTCGCTTCAAAATCAAGTCAAGAGTGTGGAGTTTTGAGTAAAAGCTTGAGCGGAAGAGTTGAGCATTAAGGCAGATGATAAGACGGCAGTTGTGCCATCAAAATATAAGACGGCAGCAGCTATATCAAAAGATAAGACGGCGTGTTGTTGAACAAAAGAGGCACGGCAAGCTGTGTCATCAAAAGATAAGACGGTTGTGCCATCAAATATAAAGATCACAGCTGTGCCATCAAAAGATAAGACGGCAGTTATGCCATCAAAGAAAAGATAAGACGGCAGTTGTGTCATCAAAAGATAAGACGGAAGTTGTGCCATCAATAGATAAGACGGCAGTTGTGCCATCAATAGATACTAGGAAGGAAAAGGAAGAAGCAAAGTTGAGGTTAACATTTCATTTGCATGAGGTAAGGAAGAAGCACGAGAAAGATTATTGCATTTTCTACAGGGAAATGATTTTGCACAATTCGAGGCTGAAATATAAATAGGATGAGTTTGTGGAGTTGGAAGAGAAGGGTAATTCGTGAAGACGATCCTTGCGATGAATATCATGAGAACAACAAGTAGAACAAGAAGAGTTAAGCCAAGGTTTGTTAGTTTTAGTTGAAGGGAACAATTTGGAGTGCACACCCCAAAGCCAGAGAGAATGACCTCTGTTATGCATTCTGCATGTTTCGAGAAGAGACCCCTCTCACGAAAGCGCTAGTCATTCCATGTGAAATCAAAGCAGTACCACTGCTAGTTTCGACCAGTTTATAGTACTGAAGTGGCTAAAATGTTTCTTCGCCCTAGATGGACCTCTTTCATACTTAAAACTTAGAGGTTGAAGAGGATACGGAGATGAGAATGTGCTCGGAGGAGCCCAGAGAATGATAGAGTATAACAGAATAAGGAAAAGAATTGGAAATTAAGAAAAGGTCTTGAATGTTGTTGGGTTCATTTCCAAGATGGCCAGGGATACGAATAGGGAGCTGCACCAACTGCTCAAGGAAGGTCATTCAGGATATAAAAATGGTAGGCAAGGGCAAGTTCACCAGCTGCTACATCATGAGAACTATTATAGAGAAGGAAACCACTTGCGGTGGTGAATTTGAAATCACTCAAATTGATGACTTCTGAGAAAGGACAAAAAAAGAGAATGGGTTTTATTTTGAATTTTAGATAGGCAAATAATTTAAGATAGTTAGTAAAGGTATGTGATAAATAGAGAGATGAGATGAATTTAGTAGTAGATTGACATGAAGAGCTTAAGCCATAGAGTAGAAAATTCAGAAGACTTCAAATTAGAAATACGAGAACAGAATATATCATGCATAAATAATCACAACATCCACCTTAGAATGAAAACTGAGGATAGAGACAGTAGGAGGGAAGAGAGTAGGGTTTGCTTTCAGAGCACCCAATCACCTATATTTCACTTAAGAATAAGAGAGTAAGAGAGGTGGCGTTTGGCAAAATGGAAAGACCGCGAAGGTTGCAGAAATTAATGAACAAAGAAAACCACGCACCAGAACAGGCCGCCAGTTCTATGATGACAGCAACCCCCACTGAAAGCTGTCAACTCCCTAGTGGTAATGGGAAAGGGTGGATATATATATATATATATATATATATACTATATATATATATATATATATATATAATTATATATATATATATATATATATATATATATATATATAATAATATATATTAAATATATATATATTATATATATGGGGTGGAGAAAGAATTAGCCACATTGTGTGTCCTGCGTGTCGTAGAAGGCGACTAAGAGACGGTGGTAGTTGGGTTGGCTGCCCCCTACCACCTATCTCTTGCTAGGAATGCTGATGCATGGCCTCGGAGATGGTCGTTGATCAGCCGTAAACGGCCTTTCTAATTTTCGTGGCGAAATTGTGTATGAATTGTATGAGGTACATGGAATGTAGCAGGAATAAATGTTGAGAGAAGAGGAGGAGAAAGGGGATGGATGTATTTTAGAAAGAGCAAAATTTGATTTTGCTCACTGTGCCTGAAACAAAGATGAAAGGAAACAGTGAAAAATGAGTGGTGGTGTTGTGAAATGTGGTGTCTCTGACTTGGCTGGTTGTGGAAAGGAATGTATGGAAGGGGGGAAGACGAAGGAGTTTGCAATTTGTATGAAGTTGACCTTGAGGGACAGAGCTATGTAGACTTTGTGTGTGTGAGTACTAGGATTCTAGAATGCGTTAAATTTAAGTTTAAAAGGGTCAAGGTATGTGTGGGGTTGTTGGACGTATGCCGGTCCATCTGAAAAGGAAATTGTTGAAGAGAGCACATATTTCTGGGATAATCTGAATGATGTTAGGAATGGGGTGTAGGAGTTTCAGATTGATTTTGTTGGGAGACCTAAATGATTGGACAGGTGATCAGAAAAAGAGATGGATATAACAGGGTGTTTTGCGGTGTTTGGAAGAATGAGAAGGTGGAAGGTTGATTGCATTTCTGTGGAGGAGAGAGGCTATGTGTGTATGTAATACTTTTTTTAAACACAAGAGTTAACATAAGTACACTAGAGTTGGTGTAAGGTAGAATGGTATCGACAGTGATTAGTATGATTTGATTTTGTGTTGGTGAAGAGGAGATGTTGAAGTCTGTGTTGGATGTTAAATCAGTGAGGGATTAGGAATGGGATTTTCGGATCATTATGTTGTTCTGTGTAAAATTAAGTTAGTGAGGGCTTGGATGGAGAGGAATACGATACGGAAAGAAGTGGGTAGAATTAAGAGTGAGAAGTTATGTGAACAATGTAATAAGGATAAGTTTTAAGAGCACTCCCGCAAGTAAATCAGTTCAATAGTGAACAAGTTTAAACTGAACCAAATTGGGAGCAAATGAAGGAAGCAGTTATTAGCAGTGCAAAGGAAGTATGTGAATGTGCTAATAGTAGGAAGTAAGAATGTTAACAAGGAGTGGTGGAAATGAAAGGGTGATGCAAGCGGTTAAAAGTAAAAAGAAGCGCGGTTTGAATGTACTAAAGCCAATGATGAAGTTTCAAAAGCAAAGATGTTGGAATTATATAAGGAGGAAAAAAGATAAACTAAAAGTTGCATAACGTAGGAAGAACAAGGACGAGGTAAATGAACGTTTGGAAGGAGGTGAATGGGGACTTACAAGTGAATAGAAAGCTCTTCTGGAAGGAAGCGCGAAAGGGTTAAGAATTGAGAATAAGGGGGAACCTGCTTAGAATAATGGAATAGGGATTGTGCTTTTGTAACTGATGAAATGGATGTGAAGGGAGTGGGGAGGGAACTAATGAGGAATTCTGCTATTAATATCTACGAGTAATGAAGAGGTGATAGTGTAATGTGTATGGGTTTGATGGTGCAGAAAGGAAATGTATTTTTGGGATGAGGTCATTACTAAGAGGAGGTAATAGGTAGAGTGTGAAATTTAAGAATGGTAAATCTGCAGGGTATAGATGGAAATACTGGTGAAATGATTAAGAACTGAGGCGAGATGGCGATTGAATGGATTTGGAAGTGTGTAATAAAGCGTTTATGGAGGGTATTAGTTCCGGAAGGATTGCGAGGAGAGCAGTAAATATACCCTTATATAAGGTTTAATTTAGGATAAGGGAACTTAGGAATTATAGCGGGAATTGTTATCGAGTGTTGTAGGAAGATATATTGCTGGTATTTTAGTCGAAGAGTGTTGTCGAAGTAACTGAAGAAGAACTGATTGGTGCAAGAACAAGGATGCGTTTAGAAAGTGGTAGAGAGTGTGTGAATCAAATCTTTACGTTGAAACAAAGGATTAGGAAAATGAAGGGAGAAGAAGAATAAATTGCATTAGGTAATTTATAGTGGTAGAGAGGTGTGTTGAATCAAATCTTTACGTTAACAAATGACTGAGAAAATGAGGGTCGAGAAGAAGAATAAATTGCATCTAAGTTTATAGATTTGCAACAGGCTTAGGATAGGATTAATAGGGAAGTCCCTATTGGCAGGTGTTAGTAATATAGTGGTGTTGGTGGTAGGTATCTGAATGGAATCAAAAGTATGTATGGCGATAGTGAAGCATTGTGTAGGAATAAATGGTGTCAAAAGTGATTTGCGTTTACACTATTAAGAGCGGAGTGAGCGGGGCGGGATGTGTTATGTCCCCTTGGTTATTCAAATTTGGTATATGGATGGGGTTATGAAAGAATAGAGATGGGGTTGGCAGTAAATTGTGGTTTGAATGATGGAGATGGAGGTGCAGCGGAGGGTGCTCTACCTCATAATGATTGGCGGATTATTGGTTGTGTGCGGCTGAACTGAAAAGAGTTGAGAGGATTGTGTAGGGAGATTTGCATTTGTGTAATAAAGGAGGGGTTGAAAATAAACGTAGATAAAGGGGGTAAGGTTATTGGTTGTTAGTGAGGACAGTCCTTGTGTGAAGTTATGTTAGATGTGAGCAACTGAACAAGTGTCTGAGTTTAAAACTTTAGGATATATATGTTGGATGAAAAGAAAGGATGGGGCTGAGTTTTGTACGTAGGAAAGGCTTGTGAATGCAGGAAGGTGTCAATGGTGCAAATAAATTTGTTGGTGGTCATGTAAAGGGACTAAGTCTTCAAAACGATTAGGTCTTACATGAGGGTATGGTTGTTTCCGGTTTTAATGTATAGTAGGAGACTTATGGCTGGAATGGAGAGGTTATAAATCTAAAGTTTACTGTGTACAGATTGACAATATTAAAAGAGTGGGAAGAAGAGAACAAAATTGAAAAACTGAGGAATGAACGTATCTAGAGAGTTATGTGGTGTGGAAAAAGGGGTAAATGAGGAATAAATGAAAGTATGCTGAGATGGTTTTGTCATGTGGAAAGGATGAATGACAGTGGTTGGTTAAGCGGATTGTATAGTGGTGAGTATGTTGGGAATCGACCGCTGGGAGACGGAAGAAAAAGTGGAAATGGAGTCAGTAAACGAATGTTCTGAAGCGGAGAGAATGTGAGTTTGCAGACAGGCAAGAATAAAGGGCATAAAGGGACCTGAAATGAGGGGTTTTGTCGAGGTGGGGATGGTTGTTGGCCCACCTGGGCCAGGGATAGATGAACCCTACACTTGACGAAATGTCATAGTGAGGGTCCGTATCGCGGTCCCGTGAAGCTTAGGGTGGATTTTCTGTCTGCGGCGAGTTCTCACTTAGGTATAGAGGGGCAGTAAGGCTGGGCTTCTTTTCGACTTGTGTCATCTTATATTCTTCTACTACTTTCTCTTTTCCGAGGCAGTGTCACGCGCCTTTCCCAAAGTCTTGGGGAAAAAAGGAGAGATATTGATGGATGATGATGAATGATGAGTTATATATGATATAAGTATATATAATATATTATATATATATATAATATATAATATATATTTATATATATATAATATATGATATATATATATATATATAATATTATATATATATATATATATACTATATATATATATCTTTCTTTCTTTATCAACCTTTTTTTCCCAAGTTGGGAATAAGGTGCGCTACAAGCATCGGCAAAGAAAAGCAAGCAGTACGAGAACATGACAAACGTCGAAAAGAAAGCCAAGCCCTTTTACCCGCCCACCTCCTGTACCGAGTTAATTGGCTAAGAACTTCGTCGCAATCAGAAAAATAGCCGCACCCTAAAGCTTCATGGGGACTGCGACCCGGATGCAACACCTTATCGGTAAGTCGTTCAAAGTGAAGGGCCTTCATCCCCTGGCGCCCAAACGTGCCGTGGCCATCACACCCACTACCCCCCTTACAACAACCCCGCCATCTCTTCTCCTCATTCATGCCATCTTTCTTCTTCGCCACTGCCCAAACTCACTATTTCCTTCCGGCAAACATTCGCCTTTACTGATCTCAGATTTCCACCTTTTTCTTCGGTCTCCCAAACCGGCTCTCTGGTTCCCAACACACCCACCA
This sequence comes from Trachelipus rathkii, assembly GCA_015478945.1. NCBI lineage: Eukaryota > Metazoa > Arthropoda > Malacostraca > Isopoda > Trachelipodidae > Trachelipus > Trachelipus rathkii. The sequence goes on from JABUQX010073058.1 coordinate 43,846, forward strand.
CTATTCATCCGCTTAACCAACCGCATATCATTCATCCTTTTGACATGACCAAACCATCTCAAACATACTTTCATTTATTATTCTCTCGTTTACCCCCTTTCTTCACACCACACAAAAACTCTCTTCAATTTGTTCATTCCTCACTTTGTATCAATTCTTCCACACCCTAGCACGCTAAGATTGGTCTCACCTATGATATCATTGATCTTTAGATCTTATCCACTTTTTTCCAGACTCATGTCTCAGTACCCTTTATACAATAACACAGTAACAACATACCCTCATGCAAAGATCCTAGCGCACCCAGACTCAGTCCTTTTACATTCACAAAGATTTATTGCACCAGACACCTTCCTACCATTTCACAACTTTCCTACTACACTCTGCATTCATCCGTTCCCCTTCTCATCCAACACATATTTTCAAAATATTAAACTCAGACACTTGTTCCCAGCTGCTCACCATCTAACATTAATTCACACTGAGGCTTAATTTCTCACTCACAACCATTACCTTACTCTTATCTAAATTACTTCAGGCCCCTCCTTTACATACCCTGCCACAATCTCTCTTACCAGTCTTCTCAAACCCTCTTCAGATTCACCACACAGAAACCAAATCATCCGCATATAATAGAGAAAGGGCACCCTCCCTTCATCTCCATTCTCCATCATTCTAACACCATTTCTGCCACCCACCTCTAATTCTTTTCATATACACTTATACATATACAAATGAGAAATAACCACAGGAGGACATAACACAACCCTGTTTCACTCCGCTATTACTCTAAACCAATCACCTTTTGACACCATTTATTCCGCACACGCCCTCACCTATCGTCATACATACTTTTGATTCCCATTTCAAGAAGCCTACCACCAACACATATATCATTAACACCTGCCGCAGCTATTACTCTTCTCATACGCTCTGTTGCAAAATCTGTTTTAAACCGTAGGTTATACAATTTATTCTTTCTCATCTCCTTCAGTTTTCTCAAATCATTTTTTGTTATGCAATGTATAACGATCTGATCCACACCCATTCCTCTACCACTCCTCGCAACCTTGTTCTTCACCAATCAGTCCTTTAGTCACTCGACGCCACTCTTTCGACCAAATTACCAGCAATATCATCCCTACAACACTCATAAACTTATTCCCCTATAAATTTCGACAGTTCCCCTTATCTCCCTTACCCTTATATAAGGGTACTATTAAAGCTCTCCTCCAATCCCTTGGAACTATACCCTCCATAAACGGCTTTATTTCACAACCTCCAAATCTAATCAATCCACCATCTCGCACCGTTCTTGATCATTTCACCAGTAATTTCAACTATTCCTGCAGATTACCATTTTCAAACTTTCTCACTCTAATAACCTCATCCCCAAATACCTCTATTCCTTCTTGCACCATTCAAACCCACACACTTTCACTATCACCTCTTCATTACTGCCAAATATGCAGATTTTTCGAGTGTCTTTCCAGCCACTCCCTCACATGTGCCATTTCATCAGTTACAAAAGCACCATCCTCTATTCATTATTCTATAGCAGGTTTCCCTTATTCTCATTTTCTTACCTTTCGCGCTTCCTTCCAGAAGAGCTTCCTATTCCCTTAGTAAGTCCCCATTTCATCCTTCTCCAAACTGTTCATTTAACCCCTGTTTTTCCCTCCGTTATGAATTATTAGAGTATATAAGTATTATAATAGTATATATATATATACTATAATATATATAATTATATACTATATATATCTTATATTATATTATACTATACTATATAAATATTATATATACATATATATATATATATATATTAATATATATTACCTATTATATATACTAATAGTGATATTAGTGTTGCACCGATACCAAAATTTTAGTCCGATACTGATACCGATACAAGTACTCACAATTTTTTCTAAACGATACCAAAAATTTCTGCTGATTACCCGATACTGATACTTTGTTATCCCCTATAAATATGTCCTAATATTTGTAATATATATATATATATATAATTATATATTATATATAATATATATATATATATATATATATATATATTAAATAAATAATCTTTATTTCCTCTTTAAATAAATAATAAATATAATTTTCTTTCACTTTCTTTTTTTTTTTTTTTTTTTTTTTTATTGTCACAAAGTTTTAAACGTTAAGCGAATATGGTACTTTCAAAAAGGAGGGCAAAAAAGAAAATAAATAAATAAATAAATAAATAAAAAAATTTACATAGAGAAAAATAAAAATTATAATTAAAATGGAAAGTGTTAAATCCAACCCTGAACCCTTGCCTAACGCAATTCCCTCAGGTAGGGCGCAGACGCGGACTTAAATAGAGAAGATTAAATATGAAAATAAAAACGGAAGGAGGTTCACAAAGCAGAGTGGCTGGATTTAGGAAGGACGGTACCATAACGGAGTGATCCATTGAGTCTCCCAATATTCACACATTTTTCAGAGAACAAGGCACCTCTTGTGTTACGGAGGGCGACGCTGATGGATCGATAGGGGAATGCGCATGGAGGCTCAAATTTCTCGCGTAGCACCTGCCGTTAGTAATACCTATAGAAAGAGGTAAAGGGCACTACGCTCCACGCGCAGCAGAAAGAGGGTCTCAAGCGAGTCAGAGAGTTATGCGCAGTTTATAGAGCACTCTTAGCTTAGCTTCAAACTCTATGCTCCAAAAAGCGGAGGGGTGGAACCGGACTCCACCCAAATGTGGGAAAACATGGCTATTCCATTCAGGTCCGAATTAAGTCCTGTCCTAGGTGATACACTGGTCAATTCACAGTATCTGACAGCGAAGAAAAAGAGTATTTTCACGGCAATCTGAACAAAAATCCCAGCTTTTTGTTTGAGGCCATTTTAGCACGATTGTTGATGTGAGGTCTCTCAAGACAATTCACTATTATGTTTAGTCCTAGAATGTTTAAGTTGTTTACGGGTTAAGACATTAGACGCATTCAAAAGGATAGGCAAGTTAGTGGAGGTATCTTCTCGAGGAGGGAGATATCGAAGAAGTTGATTCTAAAGAGTTGAACTTCACAACGTTGAGGTTACCCCACCGCACTGAGAAATTCCGACCAAATCGGCAAGAATTGAATCGGAAAGCTGGTAGACGAGAGTCAACTTCTAGATACAAAACGACGGGAGCACAATTTAAAATGAGCTCGGAAAGAAATTGGCAGAGTTGAGTCATTCGGTCATACAGAGTGAACAGAGTACGAAGTGCAGCTAAGAAGATCGGTTGATGAAAAGTAGTGTAATTTCAAGTTGGAAATAAATCAATAGAACTCCTGCGGAAACACCTACAATTAATAAGAAAGGAGGAAGAAGTTGCTCCACCATCAACAAGAGCTGAAATGAAACGTTCTGAAATGAAAAACTAGACAAGAGTACAGCAAACATTACGAAGGAGGAAATCCAACGGAAGGTAGCTTAGAGAGTAGAGCCGAACCGCTCGCATTACCCTGTCAAAAAGCTTTAGGTATGTCAACGTCGCCTACCACACAAAGACTCCCCCATGATGCCTTAAGTGCAGAAGACCATTACGATTTTCAGTTAGATAGGAAAAGGATCACTCACCAGGTTAGGATTCTTCTAGAACGTCGGATAAGCCATTCTCACTGACGATCTGAAAGAAGGGAATGAGATTCTGTCATGAATCGAGGAAATGAGAGTTATTAAGGAGAGTTTAAAAAACGTTTAGATAGTAAATACCAAAGATTAACAAGGCAATATACTATTGTATAAACTATATAGCTATCATGATATATATATACTATATATATATATATATACATACATATATTTATATATATATATATAATAGCTATATACTATCATTATATGTATTATATAATATAATACCTATATTATTTACGTGACTGGGACGCATTATTGAAATTTTCGCGATGGACGATACGATTAATTGAAAAATTATATTTAAAAAATTTACTACCTTTTTATATATCAAAGAAAATATTAAAAATATTAAGATATTATATATGATATAATACTCAGTAATACTATATATATATATTATATTACGTATATATATATATATTATATTATATATCATATATAATATATTCATTTTGTACCCATTTAGGTATTATATATATCTCGAGGGTACCAGCTATGTATATATATTATATATACTTATTATATATATATATATAATAATAGTATATATATATGAAGTGAAGTGAACTCCACGCCAACTATATTATATTTATCATTATAATATATATATAAATAGTGTGTGTGTTATGGTATATATATAATATATATGTATACTATATATATATATATATATATATATACACACAAGCTGATAGACAGGGGGCCAGGGGCGTTCGAACCCCCCAGAAAAATTATTTAAGCGGATCAAAATTTTTTATCTCTTAAGCCTTAATAATAATAATAGTAATATTAAATAAAATACTCAATTAATAATAATAATAAAAGAAATAGAATAATATCAATTAATAATAATAATAATAATTAATGGAAAATGAAAAACGTATAATTTTAATTGGAAATTTGAGGAGACATGTGGGTCCGTAACTATTTCTTAGGTCAAGTGACTGTTCCTCATACATTAATTATATAGTATATATTTACTAATATATATATATAATATATATATATATATTATATTATATATATTAGTGATGGAAACCTCTCCCTATATATTATATTTATATAAAGCTATGATTAATATATTTAGAATATGATTAAAATAAATATGCTGTAATTGTGTGTGTTTGATGTTTTGTGTCCAACACTCGTTTATGTTATATTTTAAAATTAAAAAGTGACTTTAAAGTGTGCATTCATAAGGGCATTCCAGTCAAATATATATACTATATATAATATTATATTAGTATAGTATAGTATATATAATAATAATAATATATATATAATATATATATATATATATATCTATTATATATAGCTATTATAAATATTTAGACTAGAGACTTTTAATGTAGGTTTCCAAGTTGCAGATGATAGCAAAATTGGCTACCTGCAGTAAGGAAACTCAGATGTATAATAGATTTAAAAGATAAGGGAGGGAGCTGTTATCGTGATGGGACTGAGCAGGCTCAATTCCTTCTTCAACTAAATCTTTACTCTCCTCATAATCCATGGTTCGATCGTGCTTATTCTCTGGCCATTCATGCTAGAGGACAGTGCGTATCGGGGTGAAAAAATTCTCGTTCTCCTATCACTCTCGTAATTTTTCATTCAACTAGAATCTTTGCAGGATACTATTCGACGAGCAAAGTGGACTTTCATCAAATGAAAGTTGCGCTAACCTCCTTGGTTCTCCTGCTGACAATCTTTCTGGCCTCTTGCCATAACATCTCTAATAACTTCTGTAAATCTGCCTTTCGTCCTCTTATTCGGATCTGGTGATTCTGTTGCTAATTCTAAAACTGAAAAGGCCAATCTCCTTGGGGCTTCTTATTTTCCTCTAACTCAACACGGACGATTCTGTCATTCCTCTTCCTACTAATTCTCTTCCCAGGTGTCCTATGCTTTTGCCTGTGTTACAATTGATGCGGGTGCATGGTCCCCTGAATCTATGACGTTTAAGAAGTGGGTTGGCCTGGATGGCATTCCTCCCCGAGCTTTGAGGAAGTGTCTTTCCGTGCTATCCCTGCCCCTCGTTCAACTATACTCTCTATATGCTTCAATACTAGCACTTTCCCTCAGTGTTGGAAAGGCGCACACGTCCAACATTCGATAAAAGGAAGCAGCTTCTGATCCTTCTAACTATCAGCCCTATAGCTTCTCACTTGTATTTCTATTAAATCTTTGGAACCCTCTCAACTTCTCACTTCTTAGACCATCTGGAAAACATCATTTCGATCGCCAATACGGCTTTCGGCGCTCTGAGGGCTCTACTGGTGATATAACTTTCTATCTAGACGATTTAAGGTTTTTCGCCTCTTAGGAACACGGGGAGACTTGCGTGGTTTGCGCTGACATACCAAAAGCATTTGACCGGATTATGGCACGTGTCACTGCTCTCCAAGCTCTCGCTCCTTTGGTTCCTCCTTCTCTTTGCTACTAATGTCTATCTTTTTTTTCAAATCGCTCAGTATTGGCTGTGTCGATGGGGCGATTTCTTCTTTTTCTGCCAATTGTGTTCCTCAGGGTTTCTGTCTTATCTCCTACTTTTATTCCTAAACTTTTCATTAATGCATCTTCCCTGCACCTCTAAACTTCTTTTCCTCATATGCCGATTGACCCGACCCTTCATTCTTCAACTCATATCAATTCTTGCCCCTCTTTTACTTCTAAGAATTGCCTCTCGTCTAATCTTTCGATTCTATTCTCGCTGATCTGGATAGAATTTCCGGGATGGGTTCGTCCAACCTTGTGAAATTCATTCTTTTAAAGCACAACTTCTACAAATCTCCTTCTCCAAACACCTTCAAACCTTTCCTATTTCTTTTCGACGGTTCTCTCGTCTTTCCTGTTGACAACATAAACATCTTTGGCTTAACATAAAAACAAAAAAATGTTTGGAACCTCACATCACAACGGTTGCTAGGGCGTGGCCTCAAAGAAACTGGCAAGTTCTGTTTAGACTGCGAGACTTTTTTTCCTCTTCTCAGTTGCTCCAGCTATTACAAGGGTCTCATCCGGTCCATGTATGGAGTGACTGCTCTGCATATCATGGGGGAGGGTTGTTCTTGGTTTCACTCGGCTTATTGGACAGGGTTCTAGTCAAGGCCAAAAGGGCTATAAAAAACTTTCTGCTTACTTTTCCAAGTTTCACTTGGACATTCTATTCTGTTTGCGGCTTCGATCGCTGATGCTTATCTCTATCCTATAGGTACCGCAGCGGCAGGTGCTCGAGGTAACTTATCACTCGCGTACCTCCACCTTACCTTCCCCTCGTAGCACAAGGGGTGCTGTACCTGGGCGCACGAGTTTTGTGTTGACATCGTAACTCTAGGCTCAGTTCTCGTTGTGGTGCTTCCTTCTTTACCACCACCTCTGTTCTGTGGAATTCTCCTTCCATCTCTACTTGTCATTTCCTACTGATATTTAATCTCCTCACGTCTCTCAAAGTCTCTCCTTGGTTCTTTGTTTCATATCGTAATTGCGATTGAGGCGTGAACTTTTGAGCGTTACTATAATCACAGCCCTTCCTTGGAATAGGCTCTGCCCCTTGTGATTATGTGTTCGGTTGACAACTGCAAAAAAAATCTCCTTGCAGAGCCTATAAGTCCATATTGTCGGCACCTCGCTAGACCTCTCGTCCGTGCCTCACCCCATCCCAAAACACTATCATCAGATATATCCCAGAAAAATCGCACTAACTCTTTAACATTACCTTTCAAGAAGACCATATTTGTCGCAACGCCACACAAATTTTGACCTTTACCAAACTTAAATTTACCCTTTTAGAATTTATAGTTCTCAACTCACCACACTCAAATCTACCATAGGCTCTCTACCACAAGTACACCTCATCAGAATTCGCAAATCCTTCCATAACCCCCTTATCATTCCTTTCCACTGCCAACACTCAAACGCATTTCACACCACGACCCACACCACTCACTTTTCTTGCTGTTTCCTCTCTCTCTCGTGTTCAGTCACAGCGAGCAAATCAAATTTGCCCTTCTAAATACAATCCATCACCTCTCTCCTCTTTCTCCTTCAACATCTATTCCTCCAGCTCATTTCACAGCCCATAGATTTTCATCATTTTCGCCAAAGATAGAGGGCGTTTTTACGGCGATCACAAACCTTCCGAGGCATGCATTAGCATTCCTGGGAAAAGATAAGTGGTAATGGGCAGGCTAGCCTAACTACCACCGTCCCTTTAGTCGTCCTTCTACGACACGCAAGGACATACGATGTGGGCAATTTTTTTTTCTCACCAACACATTATGATATAAGGGACAAGGATGTCTGTAGGATGTTCTAGAAAAGAATGGTGTGGAGATATTGTATGCGTTATATGAGTAGTGTATAAAGGAATAGGTGGTGATTTCTATAAGAGTTGTTCTGGAGGACATGAGTGTTTGATACGAACGCAGAACAGACAAGGTACGAACCTTTGGCATTGTGGATACATCATAACATACCATAGCAAAAATGCGGTATATATTAATACGGGTATATAGTATACTCATATATACTTACTTATATAATATATAGTATATAGTTAACTCGGGTACTGCTCTATATGCCCTACCCTACATAACTCATGCGCGCATACACCTACCATCACCTGGTCAGAATCAAGTATAATAATATATATATGACTAGCTACTCGTAAGTAATGAGGTAACTATATATTATTATCTATTATGATTATTATTATTGAGTTTTAATTATTAAAACAAAATTCTTAATATGGTGTGTGTGCGTGATAGGCAAAATTGACGCTCGATGACGGATTGAAACAAATATGTCGATTTTGCCTGCGATGTACGGATAATCGTCCATCACTACTACTCTCTATACCTAGTATATATTACTACTACTATATCACACTTATATACTAACTATATATATTAGTAATATCATTAATACATATATATATATAGACTTAGTCATAATATATATAATTATTTAGTTAATTATATATAAATATTTATAATATATGATTTACATATATATATATATAATATTATAATACTTTATATACTATATTACTATATACTATATTATATATATATATATCATATCATTATATATATTTATATATATATATAATATAATTATATATATAGTATGATATATATATATATATATATATATATATTACTACTATATAATATTATATATATATATATATATATATATATATAATATATATATTATATATATTATCTGTATAAATAACAATTATATATAATATACTATATATACTATATTATACTATTATTATATATATATATATATATATATATAGTATATATATATATATATATATAATATAATATATATATATATATATATATATATATATCATTTATACGTATACTCATATATATATATATATAGTATATATTATATATCATAGTATATATATCATTTAGATATATATGTATTATATATATATATATATATATATATATATATCGAATCACTGGTTAACGAAACCATACTATTCTCTACACTGCGGCGGTGCCCAAGCCGTAGCTCGCGAATCTTTTAAATGTGGCTCGTGGATTAAGATTCATCACGTTTATTAAAAATAAAAGTTTTAAAAATTATATTATTTATATTATTTATTATAATATATATACCTATACTACGTTATCACTAGTATAGTATATATTATACCCCTACCACTATATATATATTACGTAATATACTCACTATATTATTTTTAGTTTATTGTTCATCAACCATATATCCAATATATATATCCAATATATACTAAATATAACTATCATATACTTATACATCACATTATATCAACTATACTTATAAGTACTACCTATACTAATATAGACTATAATATACCTACTATATTTAGTACTATAATATTATCATATTATATATATACTATATATATATAAAAAGGCACGTTTTCGTTTTTGAATTTGCGCTTGCTAATGAAACGTAAGAAATGCTCGACGTTTGCCCGTTCGTTTTTTGTCAGATAGTTACCGGAAAAATAGAAGAAAATACTCGCCAAAAGTTAAGGTAATTTCCATAATTGCTCCATAATTTCATAATTCCCCGTGCCATGGCCGAATTTTAAAGCACGTTCTTATGAAAAAATGTAAACAAACAAAATGGCGGCGCGTGATAGGCCCCGTCTGAATTGAATGAAGTGTTTCATTTACTTATAACCTTTAATTTTAATTTCTTCAAATGGATAAACTCCATTACAAATAGTTGATCAATTATTTTGTTTTTATAAACCCATATTGTTAGGTTTTTTTTGATTCATGTTATTCAAAAAACCACGTCCCATCACAAGCAGCTGATTCAATGTTTAAACAACAACAAGGTTAAGCCTAGGCACTAAAACGCCGCGTCGTTGAAACGGGAAATTCGGTCTGGCTAAAACTGGAATGAAGATTTTCTTATCAAGCGTAAGCTCAAATGAATGACAAAAACCAAAACAGTCTAAATAAAAAGCATAAGAAAATACTAAAATTTCATTCTATCGTAAACGCTACGTATTATTACAATTATTGATTAAAGGGAGATATAACTAAAAGAATCATTAAGTCAAGTAAAGATTAGTGGCTTGCTACTTCTATTTATCGCACGCCCACTAATACTTTTACTTGGAACTAATTTCTCTATTTCTATCTCCTTTACTCACAAAATTGCGGGTCTAAGTTGCGGGTCTAAGGTTATTTGTTATTTGTTCTGATTGGAAGTTTTCCCCATGAAGAAATCACTTTTCTCTGTAATTTTTTTAGCTTTAGCCTCTTTATCCCTCTACCTTTTTGTAAACTTGCTTTACTCTTTTCTCTGAAACTATCACGCCCCTAAACTACTTGCATAGGAGGTTCCTAAACTCTCTCCTCGCTCTTATGCTCGGACTTCCTACATTTCGGACTCCTATCCAAATGATCATTCACTTTCAGATTAAGAAAATATCTTCTAAAACAAAAACTTTTCCACAAATGCAAGATTCTTATATCATTTTCCAATTAATACCAACAACAGCATTGGCAAGGTTTAAATACGCTAAAAGAAAGCAATTCCCTATGATTTTAGTGACAGTAATGCGGAATTGGCACAGACAATATAAATGTTGCCGAACATGTAACGCTCGACTATTGTAGGCTCAAACTTTTCTTATAACTAGAAATGCGAGCCTCAGATACACATGTCCCGGTATTTCTTTCCGAAACTAACTCTCACCTATCTCTCCAATGAACGAAAATTTAGCTGTCAGAAGATCGACTATGCACCTCAATAGGACCACCCTTATCTCTTCAACACAAATTCTCATTCTTTCTTCAAAGTGAATACTGATGCGGATGCAAGAATTTAGGACGTTTGGAATCATTTATATATAAAAACACTTAAAAACCGATTACACTTGATTCATCCAATCAAGAAGCTTCTTTCGTTCACTCCTAAAATTGCCTGAATTTCGTGGAAAAAAACCGAAATACGACCTTTTCTTTACTAGGTCTACCTTTGTTTGCAACACAACCTTGGAATCAGCTTTTTCTCTGTAATGGAGCCGTCGATTCGGACAACAGATAATAAAAATAAATAACAAAATCAGATATTCATTACAAATAATTGACCAACTATTGTGATGGAGTTTATCGATTTGGAAGAAATTAGATTTAAACCTTATTTTATTGAATGAAATATTCATCAACGCCGTCATTTTTTTTTGTTTACACATTTCTGTAAGAACGTGTTAAATTCAGCAATCACAGGAAATAGCAACCTTATCCTAACTACTTTCACACTATACTACTACATTGCATTGTACTATCCACTTCCGGTTATTTTACTGTCCTAGGTGCCTTTAACCTCTACATATTAATATATGCACCTTAAAAACAACATAATAAATTAGTAATTGTTATTGTTTGGCAATATATTAGTATATTTGTAAGAAGAACATATGAGTTGTTGGATAAAATACATTGTTGATGTTGAATTGCAGTCGCATAACATCAACAATCAATAATCAAAGTTCAGCTATTCAAAAAATGGATATCGGGACTCCGAAATTTGTTATAGTGATGAAAAATTCATCAAAATAAAGCATGCAAGTCCAACAACTCTATTCTTATAGATTTTGAGAGGCTTGTGGTCATAGAAACTGAGTTAATCTACTATTGTTTTACCCTAATTTAGATGAGTAAAAAATTAAGATGAATGAATCCTAAGTAGTGTGTATATATAGTTTCCTAAAGGATGTTTTCTAGGGATATATACTTTTCATAGTATATTCTAAATAGCTAAGAGGTCCAGAAGAATAACTGAAACAGAATAGGTAAGAATCAAAAAAGAACTGAGAGAAACAATGCAACAAGAGAGAGAGAAACACCACAAAGCAACCAGCACTGTGATGATGCTTGCCAAACTCTCAAAATCTTGTCTGAAACTAAAGTTAAACTTATGACAGTAAATCTGTCTATAACTGAAAATCAGAAAGTGCATTGGAAGTTAATACGATACTAAGGAGCAATATTATCTGGGGTAGTAGGCAATAAATAGGTAGTTGTAGTGAAACCTGCCTAAAAGTGCATCTATGGTTCTACTGGATTTTGGAAGTTCAGCAATAGAATTTATGGAATGAACAGAAATCCAGTTGAACGATGGTAGAGTGTGTTGGTAGTCAGAAGCAACTACTGTCAAATCTTCTCCGGAGTATTGTATCAATTCCATGTGGTTCAAATCTGGAAGCAGATTAGTTTCCCACAGAGAAGCGGCACATAGGACTAGTAATTCCGGCATAAGATCAGATGGAATGATACAAAACATAGTAGGTTCAGTGGCAAAACCATCCTCGAAAACCATAGGTAGTTTCACACAGGACTGGATGGGAATGACATGGTTTTTCCGTCGTAGGGGAGAGTAAGCGTAAAAAAAAAAATTTGTATCCAGGGGATTATGGAGGGGCGGCGTCCCGATGAATATCCTAATATGAAAAATAAGCAAAAAATTCCTATAATATGTCTCTCAACTACTACCTTTAAACTTCAGTGACTGAGTTCCGTATTCTGAAGCTATAAGAGGGAATTTCATTTAACTTGAGCCATTAGGTTGATATTTCCAACGGTTCAAAACCTTATTGGAACAAAGAGCATTCCATTTATTTATGATCACAGTATTGACTGTAATTGATCGTATGTGAGTCCTGAGGGGATGATTTGACAAGCATAAATTCTCTTCTCTGACCGAATAAGACACAAAGAAAATATTTAAACTTTTTTTTATACAAAATGCGCACAATACATGGGGACTGATAAGGAAAAATATATCAACGAAGTTCTAAGTTTCTAATCCAGATATAAGTTCTCCATGTTACACCAACTAAAGCAAGAGGGTGTAGACATGTGAAAATAGATGCAACTCTTAAAAGTACTGAAATATATCTACTTAAATTTTGTATGTAGTTCTTTTGCAGATCTTCTGAATTGTAGTAGCTGATTCTCTGTGATGAAAGCTACTAAACTGTGATATATATATATATATATATATATATATATATATATAATATATATAATATATATATATATATTATATGTATGTATGTATGGTATAATATATATATATCTATATATATATATATAGTATATATATATATATTATTATATATATATATATATATATATATATATGTAATATATTTATATTATATATATAAATATATATGATATATATATAATATATATATATAGTATACGGTATATGATTATATATATATATATACATAGTATATATAATAATATTATAAATATTATATATTATATATATATAATATATAATATATATAATATATATATATGATACTTAATATAATATATCATATATATATATAGTATATTATATATATATATATATATTTATATATAATATTATTATATAATATATATAATATAATAGTATATATAAAGTATATATATTTATAGAGGGAGAGTACAACACATTACTCAATAGCGATGAATTACCGTCCATTTTTTAATGGTGCCGTCTTTCTTCTTTGTGTCTTCATATTTCTTCGCACACTTATCCTCCAGGCAACAAATAGTACTGTACCCACACATTTATCCACATATCATTATTCAACATACTTACAGTTTACACACGCTCTTTCAAGGATAACAGCCTTACAGACATCTCTAATACGCATATCCCTATGTGTGGGGTGAAAAAAGAATGGCCCACATCGTATGTCTGCGTGTCGTAGAAGTCGATTAAGGGACGGTGGTAGTTCGGTTGGCTGCCTACTGACCACCGTTAATTTCTTTGCCAAGGAACTGCTAGATGGGCAGGCCCATCGGAAGAAAGGTCCGTGATCTACGTAAACGGCCTTCTATCTTTCGGCGAAATGTATGAATAATCGTATGGGTACATGAATGTCAGAGGAAATAAATGTTTGAGGAGAGAGGAGAGAGGGGATGGATTATTGAGAAAGGGCAAATTGGTGATTTGCTCGCTGTGACTGACAACGAAGATGAAAGGAAACGGTGAAAAATGAGTGGTGTGAGTGTGAAATTGTGTGTGCTGGTGTGGAAAGGGAATGAGAGGGTGAGAGAAGGGAAGTTGCAAATCTTTTAAATGGAGTGATTTGGGGTTAGAGCTATGGTAAGACTTTGTGTCAATAGACAGTCTAATGGCTTAAATTTAGTTTGAAAAGGTCAACGGTATGTGTGGTTTGTAACGTATGGTCCATCTGAGGAAACGTTGAAGAGAGTAAGATTTTTGGGTATAATCTGAATGATGTTTTGGATGGGTGAGTAGAAGTTTCAGATCTGATTAGTGTTGGGGACCTAAAGTGGTTGATAGGATGATCAAAAAAGGGATGTAATTACAGGTGGTTTTGGGGTGTTAGGAGAAAAGTGAGCATGGTCAGGAAGGTGATTGATTTCTTGGAGGAGAGAAGAGGTATGTGTTTAAGTAATACTTTCTTTACACACAAGAGTATCCATAAGTATCTAGAGTTGGTGTGGTAGAGAGGCTAATCGAAGTGAAAAGTATGAATTGGATTTTGTGTGGTGAATAAAGGAGAGTTGAGAAGTTTGTGTTGGAAATGTTAAAATCGTGAGGGGTTAGAATGGACTATGGGATCATTATGGTGTCCCTATGTACAAATAATTAGTGGGGCTTGGATGGAGAGGAAGGTGGATACGAAAGGAAGTGGGTAAAACTTAAGAGTGGAGTTAAGGAAGCAAGCGTAATAAGGGATAATTATGTAAGAACGCACCCCCCCCCATCGCAAGTAAATCGGTGAATGTGAACAAGTTGATACTTGAAACAATATCTGGGAGCAAATGAAGGAAGCAATTGTTAGCAGTGCAAAAGAAGTATGTGGATGTGCTAAAGTAGGAAGTAAGACTGTCAAAGTGAGTGTGGAATGAAGAGGTAATGCAAGCAGTTAAAAAGTAAAAAAGAAGCGTGGTGAATGTACTAAAAGCAAATGATGAAGACTCAAAAAGAAAGATGCTTGGAATTTATATAAGGAGGAAAAAAAGAAATACTAAAAGGTGCATACGTAGCAATAGTACCTTGTGATAAATTGATCAGTTTTGGAACGAGATTACAAGAAACTGAGAACTGCCTCAGCGAAGCTTTTATAAATAGAAGCGCGAAAGTTAGAATGAGAATACAGGGGAACCTGCTTAGATAAGAATAGTGATGGTGCTTTGTAGAACTGATGAATGGATTGAGGAGTGTGGAAAGATAACACTCGAAAATCTGCATAATATATTGGCATAATGAAGAGGTGATAGTGAATGTGTGTGGTTTGATGGTGCAAGAAGGAATTAGGTATTTTGGGGATGAGTATTTAGCAAGGAGGAGGTAATGGGTAGAGTGAGAAGGTTGAAGAATGGTAAATTCTGCAGGTATACGTAAAATTACTGGTGAAAATTGATCTAAGATGGAGGCGTATGGTGATTGGAATCTGGAGTTGGATGGGTGTGTATTACCGCTTTTAATTTTCCAGTTGCACGTTTCATGGGTGGAACAGCGCTGTAATAGTAAACCCTTATATAAGGTAAGGAGATAAGGGGAACTGTAGAAATTTAGGGGAATAAGTTTATTGAGTGTTTGAGGGAAGAATAGCTGGTATATTTTGGTCGAAAGAGTGCGTCGAGTGACCTGCAAGACTGATCGACTTGAAGAACAAGGTGCATTGTAGAGTGGTAGAGGTTTGTGGACAAAGTCTTTACATTGAAATACAAATGATTGGAAAATGAGGGAGAAGAATGAATAAATTGTATTTAGGTTTTTATGGATTTGCCAAACAGGGCGTATGATATGGTTAATAGGGAAGCTCTATGCAGGTGTTTAGGAATGCATGTGGTGTTGGTCGTAGGCTTTGAGAATCAAAAGTATTGTAGAGGATAGTGAGCGTTGTGTGAATATATGGTGTCAAAGGTCGATTGGTTAAGTACTAATAGCGGAGTGAGCAGGGTTGTGTAGGTCTCTCTGGTTATTCAACTTGTCATTTGGATGCGGCGGTTATGAATTAGAGTTAGAGGTGGGGGTGGCAGGATATTGGTGTTAGAATATGGAGAATGGAGCGTGAGTGGAAAGGTGGCCCTACCTATTATCGTGCGATAATTTGGTTCTGTTGGTGAATCTGAAGAGAGTTGAAGAGAGTTGGTAGATGAAGATTTGACTGTGTGTAAAAGAGGGGCTTGAACAGTAAACGTAGATAGGACTATGGTTTGTGGTTGTTAGTGAGTGATAGTGACTTACCGTGAAGTATATTGTTAGAGTTGGTGAGGTGTTTCGTATCAAGTGTCTGAGTTTAAACTATTTACGCGGTATGTGTTGGATTGAAAGGATTCGGATGGATGCAGAGTGTCAGTAGAAAGCGTTGTGAAGGGGGCAATGGTGGCTGGTGTAATTAAAACTCGTTTGGGTGAATGAAAAGGACTTGAGTCTCTGAGTGCGCCTAGGGTCTCTGCATGAGGGTATGTTGTTGCAGCTGTTATTGTATAGTAGTGAGACTAGGTCTGGAATAAGAGGTATAGACCTAAAGTTCAATGTGTTCAGATGGACAAAATCTAGGGGTGTGCTAGTTTTGAGAAAGAATTAGATAAACAATGGGAATGAACGTATTATAGAGATGTGTGGTGTGAAGAAAGGGGTAAGACGAGAGAATAAATGAAAGTATGCTGAGATGGTTTTGGTCATGTGGAGAGATAATGAGAGTCCGGTTGGTTAACGCGGATTTATATAGTGTAGTGTGTGGGAACCGACTGCTTGGGTAGACCGAAGAAAAAGTGGATTGAGTCATTAAGAATGTTGCAGAGAGAAATGTGAGTTGGCGAAGAGGCGAGAAGAAAAGGGTCATGATAGGATGAGATATGCGCGGGGTCGTTGTATTCGGTGGGTAATTGGCTGTCGGCCCACCTGGGCCAGGGGATGAACGCTACACTTGACGAATGTACCATAAGTGAGATCGTCGCGGTCCCATGAAGCTCTAGGGTGGATTTTCTGAGTGCGACGAGTTCTACTAATTAATGGTTACCGAGGGGGGCGGAACGCTGGCTTTCTTTCCGCTTTGTTCATTTTCCTTCTACTTGCTTTTCTTGTTCCGTATGCTTGCTCTACGCACCTACTGCCCAGTCTGGGAAGACAAAAGGATGATAAGAAATATATATATATATATATATATATTATCATATATATATATATTATATATATATAATAATATAGTATTAATATATATATAATATTATAATATATATATACTATATATAGTATAATATATATATATATAATATAATAATATATAAAGAAACAATTTAAAACCACTAAGAACTCAAATAGGAAATCAAAAATTATAAAAAGTAAACAGTTGTTTACTTTCGAGACTAGTACAACGACAGATTCTTACCGTCCACAGATCACGGTAAAATGGAAATAAAATAATTTTTGTCAAAATTAAATAATAAATTAAATATGAAATATAGAAAAATGAAAGCAAATTAACAGATGCAACATAAAATTACTTCACAATAAATAATTTGATATAAATATTTAATTTTTTTCAGATATTAAATTTCTTGTTACTTGAGTCGAACAATTAAAGAATGCCTTCGGAAAATATTAATAATTAGAGTTAAGTTAAATGGATAAACAGATTCTAAATAATGTGATTTAGAATTTATCCTCTTGAATAAAGCAAAAATAGTGCAATCCTTCCCAATTAATGATGTGCTTATTCTGTGATAGATGTCTAAAAATGGCATTTTTGGTCTTTCCTCTTCTAAACCTCACCCTTAGTTGCCTCTATATCGGACCTTCAGGTCTAAACGTTACGACCAAAATATGAATTATTTACAAAATCCCAAGGAATTTTGTAAAACGCCCCCAGTCCTTTCAAATTTAGTCGTATTATTATTTACAAAATTTGTGATAAAGTATCCGGAAAACTGAAATACTATAGTCGAGTCAAATAGGTGTTTAACACATAAATTTACATGTCAAGTAGTTGAGTGAGAAGGGATGATTTAACATTACATTTAGAAAAACGGAATTTTGGTTCTCGTTAATGCCCAAATAGCTAGAATAGAGAGCCTGTCTTGTACTCTTTGATTAAAAATTTTGGATAGGCCCTATAGTTTTCTTCTAAATGAACGAAAGATCAAAATCAACTTCTTGCTTCAAATATGGAGGATCACAATAATTGAAAGATCTCAAAAACATGTTAAAAATAACATTATTTTTAATGTGGAGAGGATGAGAAGAAAAATAATGGAGCAATTGATTAGTATGTGTTGGCTTGTGATACACTTAAAGATAAAGAAGTTCCTGCTTGCATAATTAGAATGTCCAAAAAAGGAATGCATCCATCAACTTGTGTTTCGTAAATAAATTTGATAGAAGGGGTTAAATTATTAATTTTGAAGAAGGAAATCATTAATGGAAAAGGATGTAGGAACAACAGTAATGACATCGTCAACATATC
>JABUQX010073058.1:67500-69005 GCA_015478945.1 Trachelipus rathkii
CCCCAAATTATATTTAATAACTTTTCCCTCATGTTCAACCGGAGAGGAGCCATTCATTTAGTCCAGATTGTCTCTGTGAACTTCTCTCCACATTACATAATGGTTCAAATCTGGTGAGAGGTTTTGGAGTTTAAAAAGCAATTCCGAATATGTAACTTGTAATCAAAGAACCCCATGCATCTTCTGCCCTTCATATGGCGAGAACCTGGCAATCTAATTCACATAGATCCAATATTGTGACAAGGTGATCGACGGTGTACCGGGGCTATTAGTCGTCGTGTGGTGTGTTTGTAATGATTAGGGAATGAGTCCAATTTATATTTCTTCCTATCTTGCCCAGAGGTCTTGGGAGAATGGACTGTGTATGAAGTCCTAAGTAGCGGATCATGCAAAATTTATACTTGGTGATTCTATGGTACAATTAATATCAGCGTGAGGCCTTGACAAAAGGGACACTACCTTTGCAAGGTATGTGGGTGTTGGTAAACGTGGGGGAGATCCTCATGATCGGCTCGGCGATTCAGTTGGGCTCAATATGCCCCTTTTGTGACAATTTAACTTACATTTTTCCAAAAGAGCTTATAATATTTATCTCATGGTTGCCCCACATTCTTCGACAATAAGTCGCGCTTAGCGTGTTTATGTAAGTCAGCGGAGTTATTAATGTCTCGCCACAACGTGTTCTGTGAGGCGTTCGGTTTCTTGTTTCTGTTTAACTCTTGGTAATTACGACTGAAGATCTATTGATTAGGGATTTGTTTTGGTATTCTGTGGCTTTCCTATTTCGGAATTTAGATCATTCAGATGATCGGAAACACACACACTCTGTGGAGGTTCTATGCAAAGCCTCGGACCAACTCGGATTATCCTAATTGATTCTAATTGGAGTGTAAGTCAACCTTAAGGTTGTGGTCCATAGAACTGACATGCTTGGGAATTCTAAAGAAAGCGTTCTAGCTTACTAAGTCTGGTTGTATGTTATCGACTGGACTCACTATCGTTGCTCCAACGAACTCGTACTTGGGTATCCAGTTCTGTTGGAATGATATAGCTGCTTTTATCTTTTCACTCATCCATAGGGGTCGATATTTCAGAGCGATAGTCGGGCGCACTTGACACATAGAGAGGCAAGAGAGAGAATCAATAGTGGCACCGTACCTCTTAAGAACTACACGTCGTAGCTAAGTGCCGAGCTGGTGTTGCAAAGCCAACAGCACATTAGAGTATCTAGCTTCGCCAAGTTGAAACGAGCAGAAATGAATAGGCTTAATCTTGTGTTCATTCTTCTTTCTCTTTTCCTCTTGGTTGAAGCAAAAGCTAAGAGAGTTTGCCTTAACGAACTGTAATCTCCTGTCATCTTTTTGTTATCTTGCTACCCGTAATCAGAACAATACTAATGTAAGGCTTAGGGTATTATGAAGTACATATATTCGTAAATTTGCTTTGATATAGACTAGATCCGACTGTCTCGTATTTGTACTTTTCTGGGATCGAACTACTTTCAC
>JABUQX010073059.1:0-5000 GCA_015478945.1 Trachelipus rathkii
CCAGGAGAGAGAAGTATATAATATATATATATATATATGTAAATAGAGTCCGCTTATAGTTGTGATTGTTAGGTATATAGTATCCCCTATTAATATTATATTATGTAGTATATATAGTATATAATATATAAAGTATGTAATATATTAAATATATATTGGTATGTAAGAATGTATAATTATTATATTTTATATAGTATATATAGTATTATAGTATATATATGTTATATGGTATTATTATATATAATAAATTAATATAAGTAATATATATAATATATATTATATATATAGAGAAGTATATATTGAATGTAGGATAGCATACTATTTTAGTAAACGTAGATATATATTTAATTATTATTATATTATATATATATGGAGTTATATATAGTAGTTATTATTTGTATGAATGTGTATATTTATGTAAGTATGTATATATATAGTATATAGTGCATTATATATTATATTATAAATATATATAATATAGTTATAATTATATTATATATAATTATATAATAATATAGGTAATATATATATATATATTATATATTATATATTATAATATTATATATATAATAATATTAATAATATATATATAATAAATATATAAATATATAGTATATATAAAGTTTATATAAATATAATGATAAACTTATATATATAATATTTATAATATATAGTATATATATAATATATAATAAACTTTAGAAAGATATAAGTATATACACTAGATAAAAATATAATATATTAAAAATATATATATGATAATATCGTATATATTATATAATAAAATAAATATATAATCAACAATATAGTGAATCTACACACTTCACAATTCAATTGCTCCAGATACAAATAGGTTTATTTTTATCGATGTGCAAACATGTTTTATCCGTTTGATGTTATTTTATCTATAATTTCATGTTCCTCTTTATATCCGCTTATAGCTGGGCGATCATCCTTTTTCATAAAACGCAAGAAAAATAAGAGTAAACAAAACAAGACATTACACTGTGAATTATATTGTTAGTTTATGAAAAATGTAAAATTAAAAAAAAAAAAAAAAAAAAAAAAAAAAATACTAAACAGTTTCAAATTTAGAGGTTATATTTCTTTTCTGCAAATACATAAGAAACAGTTCATGATAGCCATTTAACAAAATTTCTGTCTTCAATGTAATAGAATGTTGTGGCGTCACTGAAATAAATCATCTTCTTACTTTCTATCACAACAGAGACCTGCCAAACGTCGTTCAATCCCACCCCATCTTCAATTAAACAACATTGCTATCACCATTAAACAAACACTCAAAATTCTTGAGTACACTGACACACATTGTTTTCACAAAAAACACAGAAAAACATAACAACATCAGCAAACCAGGAAAACTAAATAACTAGAAACCAATGACATGACAGCATCAATTATAATAAATCAGATATCCACTAACCTAAGCATTCAATGCAATACACCCGCCCAAGCACAAACTATCGCCCAACCCTATGCACCTCTTTGACTCAATGGTACATAAGAAAACTACAAACAACCCAACAGCAAAGGCGACTCTGATTATAACCATTGGCGTAAATAATACGCCCCCCCAAGGCCCCGCGGTGCGGGGGGCGCAGAGCCTAGAGGGCGCCACGCTGGTCAAGAGGATGAGTCACTTTTTCGATGAAAATCTTCCATATATCGAAAGCTCTCTCTCGTCTCTCCTTCTCTAGTATTATGTTATTAATATATATAAATATATAATATATAATATTATATATATAATATATTAGTATAATGATATATAGTAATATATAATATAGTTTATATTTATATATATATATATAATATCAGCGATTAGGTTGTTTTAACATCCGAAACAAGCTCGTTAGTGAGCGATCTGAAACTTTCTCAATATTATTGATTGGTTATCCAGGTATGACCCGCTTCTTAAAAGTCTCTGGAGAATGAGTAAAAGCTAGAACAAAATATAACTGAGTGCTCTCTATTCGAAGAATGAATTCCGTTAGTTTGGCTTTACACTACAATGTGCGTCCGTGAACATATAGTAAGTAACGAACTCGAAGATTTATTGCGTCCCTTTTTTTTTCTCGGTGTTATTTTTCAGGCGATATATGCGACCCAAGTATATCTAAAATTGACCAAGCTGCAGTATAATGTAATGTACTTCTGGCATGCAATACGATGAAAAGAAGCTGCAAATTAATGAGTCATTCCTGGGGCTTTATCCCCATACCAAATCAAAAGGCCGAAGGTTTTGAAAGAGAAAGTGAAGTGTGAAAGTTTTTGGAAAGAAATATAATGTTTTCGAAATTAAAAATGCAGAGGGCAAGGGCGATGACTTGTGCTAGCTGTTATGTAGTGGGAAGTAATTGACTGCACGTACGGAAACCCCATCTTGTGACAGCTTGGCTTTATTTCAATATGGTTCGTGGGAGCGTCATATAGAACTCCGTCAATTACTTGTAGGAGAATTACAGAAACATCTACAAAAATATAAGTTAACAGGCAAACAGATTAAAAAAAGGATTCTATCTAAAGATGGCAATCCACGAAAGAAATTTCTTACAGGAACCTCATGGTCAACTAAACTGTTAAAACTGTGTCCAACTAGATGGTCTTCGAGATTCGATTCCCACTGGCATATATAAAAGTTATTCATTTATATGGAGCATTACACATCATTGACTTTCAACAAACGAGCCTCTGAAGTAAGTAAGAGGCGACAGCATTAAGAAGCCAATATCTTCTCTTTTCACTTCATTTTAATCTTTAAGTTTCAAAGCAAAATTTGGAAAGTATTAGCATGCACTTCTATAAATCACTCAAAAAATCGGAGCATCAGTCCCCTGATGAAGCTCCACTCTTTAGGATAAGGTGTTACCAAGACTAAACAGTGCGGGGAGAGTTTCACAAGCTAGTTGGAATAGGCCCAGGAAATTGCAAAGAAGCTGGCAAGTGAGACTTGCATTGCCTACATAGACGCAAAAGCATAAGTGCAAGCTCTCCTTTGAGAGCTTTCTAAAGGATGTTTGAACATCATTGATCTTTTGCATCAAATTTCAGGGTGAGGGTTTTTGCAGAAAACATTGATCATACTAATAGGCCAAGTAATCGGCAGTGTATCGAGAGTATGAGAAAGGTTGAAACAATGGTTTGCTTCTTGCTAGCCCTACACCTAAGAACAAAACAGATAAGGCTCATCGATCTGCTGAACAATGTTTACAAAAAATATGAAGCCGAGGTGACAAGTTCTTTAGTTACGGAAATTGCCTGCTTCAGAAATGTTGTGGCAAGTGAAATAAAGAAAAGACAAAATGACAAAATAATACAAGTGCCAGAAATTTGTTGATTGAAAAATATGTTTGCTTGTAGTTGTAGTATTCCAGACGTGTTTACAGCTTTTATAATGTTTCTGGCCACCCCAGTTACTTCATACAATATGCTGGAGGAATCTTTTCAAATTAAAACTAAAAAGAAGTTATTTGAGAAGTACCATGACGACCCTAAGGTTAAGTGAATTGGCTGTACTTAGCAAAGTAGTAATAATCCGGGCTCCGGCGCACTGGACTGAGAAATTAGTGCGAACATTTTGTGAGCCAAAGAGGCGAAAGGGGAATTAATGATCATTGTAGAAGAGCTATTATGTCAAAAGTTAGAAAAAAGTATATGACAAATGTTAAATTGTTTAAATTAGTAAATTTGCTTTAACTTTACCCAATAAATAACTAGTAAGTGTTTTTAAAAAATGCTAACACCGCTCTTATATAATATAGATATATATAAAATATCATATATATATATATAATGATATATATATATAATATAATATATAATATATATAATATATAATTATAATATATATATATATAATATAGAATAATAATATATATATATTAATATATATATTATATATATTATATATATAATATATATATATATAGTAGATATAGCTAATATATTAATAATATATATATAATATTATGATATAATATATATATATATATTATATCATATTATATATATTAATAATATATATATATTTATATATACATTGATACCTTTTTTCATTTGTAATACAGCTCTGGTTTCGTTTGTAATGCTAATGTGTATTTTTCTTTGATACACTTGAAACTAGAGAAAACTTTTTTTGTCATTCAAGTTCCAAAAACTCTATCTACCCCGTCCATGATAACTAAAGGGGGCGCACAAAATAAGTCACAGGGGGGCGCAACTGACCTTAAGTTACGCCACCTTGATTATAGAAGAACATGTACATCAACAACACAACACCACCTACATGAAGAAAACAAAATATTCTGCCCATACGGACAACCTTAGAATGATGGCAACTCAGTTTCTACTGCTAAAGCACAAACACACCACAACACTCCATGCTAACACTGCAACTTTCCACCCCATTATACCACGATGTTAAATATCTCCATCCTTCTCTCGGCATTATTAACAAGCAAATTTCTTAATAGCATTCATTCTCTACAAAACAACATCTGATACACTAAATAAAAAAACACACACCTTAGCAAAAATTATTTAAAAATACACGCGAAACCAAACAAATTCACTTAATCTCATC
This sequence comes from Trachelipus rathkii, assembly GCA_015478945.1. Taxonomy (NCBI): domain Eukaryota; kingdom Metazoa; phylum Arthropoda; class Malacostraca; order Isopoda; family Trachelipodidae; genus Trachelipus; species Trachelipus rathkii. The sequence goes on from JABUQX010073059.1 coordinate 4,604, forward strand.
CACCAAAATAGCATCCAAATTCAACTTTTCTTCCAAAATTAATTTCCAGTCATCCTTGGCCGACTGACACCTTTTGCAAATTTGGATTTATATCAGCAATGCTTCATCGCCTGTTTTAACTTGATCATCTGAAATCTGATTTAGGATGTAAACTGTGACACCTCTCCTAACTGTGACACCTCTCCTAATCTGCGTGGCGGGTCCCGTCAGCAGGCCCCAACCCGGCGCGAAACCGATACGTGCGAGCGCGCGTCCGCAGGCGTGATCTGGAGCGAAACCTGAGAGCGCAACGTTCTGTTTTGTGAGTTTCTTTTGTTTTTAGCAAAATAATTTTGTTTTGCATACCCTAAAGCAGTAAATCAGTCCTCCTATCCCTCCATGATCTATTGATCAATTG
>JABUQX010073060.1:5000-12500 GCA_015478945.1 Trachelipus rathkii
AATACAATTTCTAAAGTAAGTTTTCAATAACATTTCATGTATGAACTGAGTAATAGGCTGCAATATATAATTAAATAGATATTTTTATACACCAAAAATAAACGAACACGCTTGGTCAGGGAATTTGCAGATTTGGTCAGGGAAATGGTCAGGGAAAATCAAATTCCAAATTTTTATTTTTAAAAAATGTTAGAAATTAGGGAACAAAATGTCCTTCAATAGAATTTCACTTTTGAAAAATGTGAGTTTTTTTAACTTCGTTATAAAATGAAAAATTGTGGATCGATTTTAATTATATTTTCAGTGGATTCACTCGAGTATGTTATCTTCAAAACTGGCAAAGTAAATTTTTGATCCAAGCAGTATTAGTGGAAAAAAAACGGGGCCTAATTTGGTCCGATTCACCCCGCCCTAAAAATTGTGGGGGGGGCTGCCGCGAACCACAATTGTTTTTGCGTATTTTACGTATATTATTATATTTTTTTTATTACGTATAATTAATTTAAATGTAATAAAAGGTTGCTTATGAGGTGTGAACTTTTAAAAAAAAAATGAAATTTTATAAAAAAAACGAATTCAAAAAAGTGTTAAAATTTTGGGCGGAGAGGAATAAAAATTTACCCACTTTCTATAGATTCGTCTGTTTAATTTAAACATAGGGGTCTTACCAAATTAGCACAACCGTTGCTGATTTCTTAAAGTTTTAACCTCCATGATGATAATGTCCCTAGAGAAGTTTGAATAAACCGAAGTAACTTATCAGAAAGAGACAATTATTTTTGAGGTACTGGGTAAGGACTAGATATTATATCGTAAGTTTTAGTTTAATCAAATCTTGAGTTCGAGAGGAATTTTATTAGCATTATCTAAAGGAATTAATTTAATATAGTCGCATTGTTAAATATATTAAGTCTTAAAGTATAAAGTAAAATATGGTAGAGAGACAATATATTTTATATTAAGAATATTTAAAGATGAGCAGTTAAAAAGGACGCTAAATAATAAGACACGATGTGTCCCGTAGTTCACGCGCACAGGTGCATACGTGATCGTCGTAAACCGCTTTCTTACCCTCTCTTATAACGCCGGACTCCGCCACAGTAGTGTTATTTTGGAGAGACTTTATAAATTACATTATATTTATAAACTCTCAGCAATCTAGCCATTCACTCCATCTCTTATGCTGTGTGTTCACTGTTATGACCGGCACTCTCCCATATTTATCGAGCACCTGAAGTTTCGATTTATAACATTAAAAAAACATCAAAATTCCAAGAGGAGTAACACAGACAATAGGTGGAGAGTCTATGGCTAGTAACCAATGTTATACCTAAGTGGTCCAAGTCACTCACACACACCAAGGCGCCCTTTAGGTTATAGCGCGGTACTACTTTATTTTGGAAATTCATCTAATAAATTGTAAATTAAATTTATATTATAAAATAAACATAATTTATTAATTTTAATAAAATTTAAATATAGTCTACATATTTTCACTTAATATTTTAAAAATAATTATAATATATTTAATATATGTAACTTATCTGGAGATTATAAGTATTCAACTTACTTATAAAACTAGAGTTTTCTAAAAAAAAACTTACTTTAATAAATCCATAGTATTTAACGGTCCCTTAAGTATTCGATATTATAATTATTATTAAATACTGATATAAGTATATTACACACCCAACTTAGAGGGGTAGCATAAGGCGTATCTGTGTAACTTACAATCGCAAAATATTTATAGGATTGTAATGGACTTGAGCCTCACGATAACAGTTATAAATTTTGAGAAACATAACTTTGAAGCAGTCGAGCTAGGATATTATGAAATTGCTGTCAGACCGATGTCTAGTATTATCTCAATCACATGTCAAAAATTTTCTAGAGAATATCGAAAACAGAGTGATTTTTTCCCAATAAGTATCACGTAACACAAGAGTTGGCTATATCATAATGTTATTGCGAGATTAGAGGAGTTCTAGCTATTAACGTAACGCTTATATATAAGACAAAATCTACCAATTAAGCGTGGAACACATATAGCTCCTAAGGAGAATTAATGCCAGACAGCTTGGACACCACTGGCTATAACTAATTTTTTATTAAAAATATATCTCTAATCTTTATATACTACTTTGTGTCTATATTGTCACGGAAACTTCTTTTTGAACGTTTTGCGATCAATTAGAATAAGCAATAAATTTTTGGTCATGTAAATTGTAGTTGGATGTCCGACTGTTCAACTAGCCTTGCACCAGATAGAATCTGTATTTAATTGATAAAATTAGTTAGGAGCTATTAAATTCAAACATTGGCTTTTTAACTACTTAGAGAGCTATGGTCAACACTACAATCTCAATCAATAGTTCAACAACCTTAATTTATTTATTATGGTAATTATAAAAGTATTACCAATGAGATAGTGATCGGAGACGTCGAACTTGCGTTTAATCATTATCTTGATACCATTTTACAAATATATATTTCCTTATATATTACGTATTATTAATAGTTAGGTATTGTATGTTCTATTCCATGTCTAATTACTAATAATTACAAAGAATTCTATTTCTATCACTTATGATTTGCTATATATTATTACCCATATAAATTTACCTACTATATTATTACAGTTGCAATATTGTGATTCATGTATAAAGTTTTATTTTATGTAGTATACCCCCTTGTATCCCCCCCATAATATTCAATTTTTCAGCTCAATGAAAATACATTGCACATTAGCTTAATATATCATTATTATAAAGAACTCATTGTAAATATTTCTATTTAATCTATATGTCCTTGATTGCTTAACTCCCTATTGTATTACAATGATTCACTACCAAATAGCAAATTATCCCAACGGTTAAGATCCGTAATTTTTAAATATGTACATGTAATTTAGAGTCATCTTCGTAGTATATATAGCACTCGAACAACTTCTAAGAAGCGAGTAGAGTGGTTTTCGATTGGAAATACTGCTATCATAGCTCACCATCGACGAGCGATAGGGACATCTATCCGGACAAGACCTCACGCTGTTATACTAATAATAGCGCTGGCACACCGATAAAATATATCTTTAAAAGACGTAAATATGAGTCATATTATACATGAGTCTTTGGTATTTAATTGTGTGTGATTACTAGTGTTCATATTGTATCATTTGAATGTTGCTCACTCTCTCTCTCTCTCTATATCGTGTTAGAGTAGTGGAAATCACCACATTCAGCGTATAAAATGCGATCGATGCGAAAGGCAATATTCAGTAAGAAAGATATGAACAAATTTGATTATACCCCACTAAACAGAGTAAAAAATGGTTCATTAACCTTAACGCAATCGTGGAGTCATTCAGGCAAGAAGATAAATATGTTTTCAATTATAAAAATTAATCATAACAATTCGGTGGCAGGTTTACAAAATTTGCGTGGGGCAATTCGGTCCATATTTGAACATTTTCATTCTAAAATTAAATTTTTTTAATTAAACTCCTTTTACAAAAAGATGTTCCGAAATATGTTAATAACTAATTTTTACCAACTTTTGGCAAGCAGATAGGTAGGTAAAGTTTTTTTCCACATAGGCCTAATTAACTTGTACAATTTTTTTCAGCAAGATGGGTTCACACTTACGCAAAAGTAACATGGCAGGGAATACAAGGGATACTCTGATGATGACCTGTTGCCCGACCCTTGCCGTTTCATTCTTGCATTGGTTCCTTACGAAACGTAAATATGCCTAAAACGCTCGAGTTTGCATTCGTTTTTATGTCAAACAGCGCAAAATTGTAAAAGAAACGCTCACCAAAATAAAGAATATTCTTAATTCTGTGTAATATAAAAAAAAAAGAATTGCAACTTACATGAATTAATTACATTACAGTTCGTTTTTGTCGAACAGCGCAAAAATCGTAAAAAAAATGCTCAACCAAAATGTAAAGAATTTCCTTAATTCTGCATAATATAGAATACAAGAAGAAAAATTAAGGAAATTCCTTACGTTTGGTGAGGTCATTTTTTTTCCTGATTTTGCGTTTAACGTCATTTAACGGCAAACTCGAACATTTTTATTATTAGTTTTTCAAACACCCAATTCTTAAAATAATATTGTAATACCATTATGTTTAAAAAGAGACTTAAAACACTTGAGCTTGCGTTCTTTTTGTTAAACATCGCAAAATCATAAAAAAAACACTCACTCAAAAAGAATTTTCTTAATTCTGTATAATACAGAATAAAAAAGAATAACAACCTTACAGAATTAAGGAATCCTTACGTTAGGCGAGCCTCTTTTTTACGATTTTGCAGTTTGAAAAAAACGAAACGCAAACTCGAACATTTAATTACGTTTTTGAACGGGCCCCAATTTCCTAAAATAATATTGTAATACCATTATGTTTATAAAATCGAATACCATGTTATGTTTAAAAATGAAAACTGACTTATCATTAAGTTTATCAAATAAAACACTTTATGAGGATTCTTAGGGATGTGAAAATGAAGTGGAGCCGAATTGCCCACGCCCGCCCAAAATCGTGGGGTTACATTTGGTCACGTTACTTATCGCTTCTTACATTAATCCTATATTATAATATAACAATACAATTATACTAATTTAACAATATAAGAGGATAATAAAAATATAAAAAAAAATTTTTTCGAAAAAAAATAAATAATAAAGTCTCCATAACCTTAGCAATTTTGAAGTACCGCCTGATTTTCTTCTATAACTTCTGACACGTTTAGTGTGTTATAACATATATATATATATATATATATATATAATAAAAAAATATAATATATATATTATAATATTTATATATTATATTATATACTTATATATATTATATATATATAATATAGGTATATATATATAATATAAGTCCCCATTTTAGGATTTAACTAACGATCAACTCTAGAGTAGACCACATAGATATCAGTTGTCGGGTCCCCCGTCTCCAAGTCTCATAAAAAGGTACTTAATTATCCTAAAATCTGTCCCCCATCAGCTCGAGCCCCCTAAAAATTGAAGTGCAAGGAAACATTTCATTAGGAGCTCTGAGCCAATGGGGACAGAAGGGGAATGAAGTCCCCTGTCCGTCCACTTAGAGCTGAGCAGACCCAGACAACTGATATCTATGCAGTCTACTCTAGGGTGTTCGTTAGTTTAAATCATAAATGACTTTATTATATAATATATATATATATATATATTGAATATATATATATATATATATATATATTATATATATATCAATATAATATATATATTATATATATATATATATATATATATATAATATTAATAATATATAGGTGGGCACGATCCGTTAACTTCCATTAACTAACGGAAAACTACGTTTTTTTAGTAACAGTAAGACTTGTTATTTTTTTCATTAACATACCGATATAAGGGTTCCGTTATTTTTGTCCACTGTTACATTTTATATCGTTATAATTTTGTTTCGACTTTCTTTGAATTTGATAGCCAACTGACCATCCGGTCAAGATAAAAAATCTTTTAATACATATAATATATAGTATATATATATATATATATATATATATATATATATAATATATATATATATATATATAATATATATAAATATATATAGTATATATATATATATATATATATTATATATATATATAAAAAGGTATAGCACAGGAACTTCCCACATATTTTCTGAAAAATTTTTTTAAGTTCAAAATAAAATTCTAAGTTCAGAAAAAAGTTAAGTTAAGGCGTTTTCATATTTGTACTTTTGCTAACAAAATTTTAGGAAATCTAAAAGAGAGTCGTTCGTTTAATCGTCAATTTAGCACACAAATTTGTAAAATCGCTAACGAAACGTTAGTAATTCCTAAAATTCTGTTAGGTTGCTCTTTCCCATGCTTTACCGAATTTTAGACATGCTAATGAAAAAATGTAAACAAATAAGATTGCGGCGTAGTAGTTCGTTGATTTGATGTTTTCATTCATGAAATTAAGCTTTATCTATTTTTATCCAATTAATAACTCCAGAACGAATAGTTGATCAATTATTTGTATATAATAAACCATTTGTTATTTTTTTATTTTTGTTTATTCTAAAACCACGTGCTCCATTAGAACAGCTGAATCTAAATTTTTGTAAACAACAATCGTTCGATTATGCCCAAAATTCGTGAAAAACTGGGATTAGCATTTCTGATGAATGGGAAGGACAAATGCAAAAACAAAACGGTTTAGTTAGGTTTTTTACTAAATTGCTTGCCACTAAAGCAATTTTTCTTAAAAAAACCTTTGCTATATATTATATATATATTAATATATATTATATATATATAATATATATATATATATATAATATATATATAATATATATATATAGGAGATAATATAATAATCAGAGGGGGGCACTTCCGCTCTTTAGTCCCGCTCCGTGCGGACTATCCAGAAATAGGTGCGGACTAGCGAGGTGCGGAGTCGTCAGGCCAATTTAACGGACTTGCACGCTGCGGATCAAAAAAAGTTTCGGCTCTTTTGTTCCGCACCTTTTAAAAAAATGAAAAATATCAGTTTTACTTTATTAGAATTCTTATTGGTTAGAATAAAGAAATATAAATTTTTATCATTAAGTTTTATAACTAATATATATACTTTTTAGTCTACAGATTATTGTTTTTTAATAATTTAAACTTCCAAAAATAATCTCAACCTCCTAAAAGGTACCATATATAAAAATAACATTTAATTGATTTTATAGACTGAAATGGCTTTACGCTTCTATAACCTTACTTATTTAATATTAACTATATACTAGGCATATCAAATCAATTCCTGTGTAAAACCCAAATATATATAAATATAAATATATCCATGGTGTAGTCCATGTCAATTCAGGCAGGCAAAGGAAAAATCTTACCTTCATAGTCTCAGATGTTTTTGAATTTGACATATGTTAAAATTCAGGAAAATTAAGATACACATATTTTTTTGTTTTGCCCAAAAACATTTCTGACCAAGATATAAGCCACCACCAAAGACTCGGCATCCTGGGCTACCATTTTCAATTTTGGACTTTCCCGACAAAGAAACTATTTATTATGTTGTTCTATATCGTGGACAATAGGTTCAAATATTTTTGATGCGTTTTTTTTTTTTATTTTAAAGATAATATTCTTCTAAGAAGAAGTAAAACTTTTTATAAAAGTTAAAGAAAATATTACATTAAGTTCAGATTCTGATGATCAAAATGAACAGTCTTGCAGATTCACATGAAGAATTTGAAAATGAAACGGCCGATATTGATAAGGAAACACATTCAATTTTCTGGAAGTGCTTTGATGATATGCTACAAGAAAAATCGTCAGAAGAAATTCCAGAATAATCAGACCAAGTGGAACTGATCAAAAGAGAAAAAAGTTAAAATGCAAACACTGAAGCAGCAGTGAGAGAAGAACACGATGAAATATAGAAATCACTTTCAAAACTCAACCTGGATAA
>JABUQX010073060.1:20000-29492 GCA_015478945.1 Trachelipus rathkii
TTTAATTTCTTTAGTGTTAATTTCAACTTTCTTAATCCTAGTTTACTAGTTAAATGCACTTTGTTATTATTATTATTATTATTATTATTATTATTATTATTTATCAGCAGTAACATTGCTCCACCCAGACAAAAGGGGAGTCGCAAAAGAGCCCTAATCTGAAGCTCTGTGGCCAAGACATGGTACATCCCACACTCAAAAACACCCACTATATAGTGAAATGTTACTTTCGAAACCAATGAGTGACATACCTTTGCTAATTGCTGAATCATCATTGACAAGTGACAACATAACCAACAAATTTAAAAAAAAAAATGCCTTTGAATTTTAATGCACTAGGTGGCACCAAAATTTGCCAACAGAAGATACCTTTAATAATAATTACCAACACTTTGCATGATCCACTTTAAGCTATATATTATATTATATATATATAGTATATAATATATATATATAATATATCTATTTATTTATATATAATATATATATATATATATATATATATATATATATATATTATATATATTATATAAGTATATATATATATATATATGAAAGCATCGTAAGTGTCAAGTTCCGTTGATTTTGCCCAATTTTACCCTGTTTTTTTCGTTATGAAAAAAGACAAAAAAAAAAAAAACAGGGTGGGTTGGGCTTTTTCAAAATACCCGGGTTTTATGCCAACTCTGCTGACAATAGTGAGTAGCCATATCCACCATTATCAGAAATTTGTTCCTTGCAATTCTCCTAAATCCATTGCTACCATTTCATTGAAGACTGACGCCATCGAGAAGCCCACAACGGGTTTTGGTGGATTCTTCTTGTACCTAATACAAACTTCACAACCTTCGCAAATCTCTTTTCATTCTTTTTCCACTTCTTTCATCCTTTCACTTGATACATTTTCATCTCTGTAGGTATCCTTCATAAGTTGTAGTACCTTATTCCAATGTCCATGTCCAAACTGAAGATCTAATTTCCATAGTTTTCTCTTCATTCCTTCTGGTTTATAGATCCAGTTTTTCACAAACCTATCAAACCAAACATTTTCCTTCTTTGATCCTTTTATTAGCTTAATCTTTATGATTTCCTTGTCTATATTTTATTTTTAGATCTTGAAATACTCCAAAAATAACTCTTTTGTTTCCCATATCAACGCTCATCTTCATTCTTTCCATGGTTTCTCTACCTATCAACTATGGTATATCTCCTCTAAGTACTTCAGTTTTAATGAAAAATTTATAATTTCCTTTTTAACATGGTATACTATACTTTTTATGATTTCATATTTACTTACTTCAAACACATAACTTACTTCTTTTTTCTCTTGACTGTTATTCATCTTCTTTATCTCTGCACTACTTAACTCCATCATTATCCTATTTAATCATCTCTTCCCACACAAAGTCTTCATACAACCTGTATCTAAAATTCCTTCTATGTCTCCATATACTTCATCTTCCTCTTTTTCTACACCGAAATAACTTACTTTCTCTTCCTCTTTATTCTTACTTTCTCTTTTGATTTCACCCTCTTCAAATACTGTGAAGTTTCTTCCTTTATTGTTCCATTTCTTTGGGCATGCTTGTGCATAATGGTATTCTGATCCACATATTACACACTTTGTTACTTTACCAAACCTTATAGGGTTTTTCCTTCCTTACATTCTTTCCTCCTTAGTTGGTCTATTCCACCATTTCCCTTCAGTTTCCTTTCTTTCTTTCTTCGATGTTGTTATTCCTTAGGAAATATTCTTATCAACATCGTTTTTATTACTTTAAAAGAAATTGCCTCTTTTCTACAACTGGCTAAAACCAGTTGTTTCTTCTCTTCCTCTATGCCCGTTCTCTCGAGAAGACATCCTCTCATATCTTCTGTCATAGTCCCTCCCCCAGCCGTTCTCCATTCTTTATACATTCTTCCAAATCTTTCAGCGAATGTCCCCATATCTTCTTCCTGCCTCTTCCCAATATTGAAAAATTCTCTCATTTTATTGAATTGCTCCGTGACCTTGTCTTTACCGTATCTTAACCCCAATTTATCTATTATTAAATCCTCCCCTCCATTTTTCATAAGATCTTAATTTTTTATTTCCTTAATTGTTTCAAAAGCTTCTCCTCCTACTCTTAACTTTATCTCCAATCCTGGGTATCTGACATATTCTTTTTCTATGAGTAACCATGTTTTTACTTTTTCCTTCCACTCCTCGAAATTCTCCCTTTCTTCTCCATAAAACCTTGGACATCCTGTTCTATTATCACTTCTACCTCCATCAGTTTTTTCTTTTTTGTTTCATGCATCTTCACTTTTTGCCTTGCAACTACGCTCTCTGCTACCAATTTGATAAAATTCTCTGATGTGATGTAACAAAAATCTCACCTGAAGATAATTCTTGAAGAGTCCTGGTTGATGTGCCGCTCGGATAGTTTAAATTATTATACTATGAGTTAAATTCGCGCACCATAATAAATAATTATAATGTTCAATGCGATTTATATGTGAGACTATATTAAAGGTGGATCCCTCTTTAATAAAAGTTTAACGATAAAAAGCAAATTATTTCCGACTATAATACAAAATAAAATGTTTATTATGGTCTTAAAAAGTTTATAGATAAATCAGAAAGATCACAGACTATTCTTAAAATTAATATTAACGTTCTTCCTAGAAAAAAATGAAATTATTATTCTAAATTAATATTTACAAAAGTTATCTCCTCATGCTGTTCTTATTTTTCTTCCTAATTCTTTCTTCTAACAGCCCCGACTATTCTGTCTTCTAGCTGGAAGAGTGAGGACATCCAATCTGCTCCTAAAAAGGGAGATCCATATCAACCAGCAAGCTAACGTTCTACGATATATATATCGGTATATAATATATACGGTATATTATTATATATAATTATATATATATATATATATTAAATATATTATATCTAAATATATATATTATATAAATATATATATATATATATTATATATATATATATATATATATATAAATATATATATATATATATATATATATTATATATATATATATATATATATATATATATTATTATATATTATAGTTTTTAGTGGATAGGCAAAATTGTTTGTATATTATTATTATTAAAGGTTCTTTCTGTTGGCCAAATTGGTGCAAAGCTAGTCCATTAAAATTTAAAGGCATTGCATTTTTTTTAAGTTTTGTTGATTATGTTGTCCTTGTCAATTTGTTCAGCATTTTAGCAAGGTGATGTGGCTTTTCGAAAGTAACACTTGTACCTAGTTTTTAATGGGTTATTTCTTTAGTGTGGAATGTTTTTAGGCACAGGCTTCAGTTAGGGCTCTTTTGGCGACTCCGTTTGTCGGTAAGTGAGCAATGTTACTGTTGATAATAATAATATAAACTATAACAAAGAGCATTTAACTAGTAAATTAGTTTGAGTGTTGTTTTATTAACACTAAAGAACATTAATCCTAGTAGATATTACAATCTTTCAATTAATTAGCTTTCAGTCTCAGTTGAATTTTATCCTTCGTTTTTACCTTTTTTTTTTAAAACCCAGATGTGGTTTTTTTTTTTATGGGTTTTTGTAAGGTGAGGTTTATTGAAAAACCCCATTGGGGACAACTCAGTTGTCCCCAATCGTGCCAACCCTGATGGTAATCCTTCTGGGAATATGGCATCACTCAAAACTCCTCCTTTTAATATGGCGTCACTTTCTCTCCTGTGAATAATAAACTACATGTAAAATTTATTAAAAATTTAGTTTTGCAAGAGATAAATGCAGATACTCAGGTCATATTAAAGGATTCCCTTGCATCCTCCTCAGTGGGACAATACATAGCCATCCACACAAGAAGATTTATATAGACTGAGCCAGCGAGTGAAGGAGCGATTTTATTATTATAATTGAAGCATATTTAAATGACAATTATGCAGTGATGAATGGTACATTACCAATAGAAAATTATAAGACAAAAACTACAGGGAAGGTCGCGCTGACTGTACAATATATATTGGAGCATATATACAACTCCCCAGGAATGCATACCTACATATACTACCTTATATGACTTCATGATAGCACATGCACTAATATGTTACTGAGACGGGCTCAAGAATGACTATCAGTATTTTAGATTAATTATCAAATTGAATTTAAACAGTTTAGGCACACAAATAGAACCCAAGTAATAAATGTATAACCACAACTTAAACTCCACCAAACTGGATGACTATATACATTACCATGTATGACTACATGCCAATGCATAGAACATGCAATTTGTTACATGTGGATAAAATAAAGAATTTTTAATTATAGTTGAATATGGTTAAACCTTAGGTCATATAAATGGAAGATGCTCCCTAGAGTATTAAGCTGTAGCTTTGACAATAATACTGCAGACTATTGAGACTATCAGTGGATGAGGGTTACTCTCCACATGAGTAATCAAAATGAGAGATTATATAATTTATCAATCTCTAAAAACTGATTTCTAAGCCTGTGGTTAGAGACAGCTAAATTTTTTGGTCTTAAACCCCATCCTGAGACTGGTTGTCTAAAAAAAAATAATTACCAATAATTAATGATCATTCAATAATAACTAATTAAGTGACCTATCAATTTCATTATTGCAAAAACATGAATTCCCTCTCATTTTAAGTCTACTTACCCTTATACCAACGTACTCCAAGCGGGATTAAAGTGGACAATTTATCCACTTACAGATTATGCAAAACAGATATGCAAATATGCAAATCTCAAAAAAATAAACAAGATTAAATATCTCTTTGACTGAAAGTAGAAAGATAATTTAGTGGAATCTCACACATACAAAGCTTTCAATAATAAAGAAAGAAAAAAATTTGAATATTCACCACAGGGATTATTTAAAAACCTCCCTGTGCCAACAAAATACTCTGTAAATGGTTCAGTAGGTAACAAAACCTTAAATTATTACAATAACCTCCACCCACTAAATTGTACATTTTCTGCCCAACAATCACACCAAGTATCCATCACATATATATACAGGGAAATCGCATGACTAGGTAATTTTGGATAATTAATTAAATAAGTATACAGCAACAGCTTTAACACTCATGAGAACAACTTCCGTATGAACAATTTCCATAAGAAGAAAATTAAAAATTCACAACAAAACATTACAGAGATTTTCTTTTTAACCTTTTTAAATTAACTTATAACTCAATGACATTATATAGAATTCATAATATATATAAATGGTGATTATATTAAGAGCACCTTGAAGTACATAAGTATATATTAAATTTAATTTAAGAAAATGGTAAAATTGCTCAATGAATTACATAGTTTATATAAATAGCAAGCATAAAAGGAACAACAGGAGAGGGAGTGAGCACAGAAGGTCCAGACATGAGTACATGGATATGGGGACAATTTATTTTAACAATACAGTATAGAAATAAATCCTAATCATAATTTTCCTGACAATTCTATACATGATTATTTTAGACATGTATATCAGGCTGGTTTTTTTCAGGGTAACTACATTATTAGAGTACCCTTTACAAAAGTATTTCCACATAGTAATAGGCTCATTATAATAGGTCCATACACAACCCCATCCATGCTATGTCTTCCTGAAGATGAATCAGGACTCTGCTCCAGCTCCTCTGCTCCTAGAACCAGACTATTCACTTTTGCAAAACATACAATATATTTGATCAATCAATCAAGAAAATCCACCCTAGAGCTTCACAGGACCACTACGGACCCTCCCTATTGCATCTTGTCAATGTGGAATTCATCTACTTTGCCCAGGTGGGCTACAACCATACCCCATCACAAAACCCCGCCATTCACTCCTATTAATGACCTTTCTGTCTCGACTCTGCCAAACTCACATTTCTCACCTCCAGGCATTCCTTTACTGACTCGATCCACTTTTTCTTCAGTCTCCCAGCTGATCTTACCAGCACACTCACCACTATATCAACCAACCAACTATCATCCATCCTTTCCACATGACTTAACCATCCCAATGTACTTTAATTTATTCTCTCATTTACCCCTTTCTTCACACCTCACAACTATCTAATACATTCACTCCTCATTTTATCAATTCTTCTCACACATAACACTCCCCTAAGATTGTCTATCTGAACACATTGTACTTTAGATCTATACCTTTTTCCAGACCATAGCTCACTACTATAAAATTAGATACAGGTAGCAAATACCCTCATAGTAAGACCCAATCGCATCTCAACTTAGTTCCTTTACAATCCACGAACGATTTAATTTGAACTACCTTCCTGCCTTTCACAATTTCCTACTACACTCTGCATCATCGTTCCCTTTTCAATCAACATATTGCTTAAATTAAACTCAGAACCTTGTTCCAGCTGCTCACCATCTAACATAACTTACACCGAGGACTTGTCCTCACTCACAAACCATACATTACTCTTATCTACGTTTACTTTCAAAACCTCCTTTTACACACCGCTGCCATCCTACAAATCCTCTCAAACTCTTTCAAATTCGCCACACAAGAACAAATCATCTGCGCACAATAAGTCCACTCTCCCACTTTCCATTCTCCATCATTCTAACACATCCTCTGCCCCTCGTTAAATTCTTTCTACCCCATCCATATACAAATTGAATAACTGAGGAGACATAACATACCCCTCAATCTGCTTATTTATATTAATCAATCACTTTCGACAACATTTTTTCTTACACACACTTCACATACATATACATACTTTGAACATTCATATATCACTAACAGCTACCAAGAGCTTCCTATTAATCCTATGAATAACGCTGTTTCAAATCCATGAAACTAAATGCAATTTAATTCTTCTTCTCCTCATTTTCCTCATATGTTGTGGTGTTTTCAATAAGTTGTATGTTGATGATTTGTAGTGTGCGCCTCTTGTCAGCATTTGCTGTGTATTTGCTCGATTGTATTCGGTTAAATGCTGGCTCGTGATCGCTCTGTGTTCTTCGTGCAATGGTGGCAGTCTCAGTCAGTCTCAACAACTTTTGACCAAATACCAGCATATATCTTCGCCACAACTTAATAAACTAATTTCCTATAATTCCTACAGTTTTACCTTTTCCCCCTTACCCTTTAGAAGGGTACTATTAACTGCTCCCTCACAATCCTTGGAACTATAATGGGCTCCAATACACTTTGTTTAAACACTTTCAATCAATAAATCTCTCTCACCAGTTCTTGATCATTTCACAAGTATTTTCATCTCTATTCCTGCAGATTTAACATTCTTTACTTTCTCATTCTAACCATTACATACTGGTTTAAACTAAATGACCTTATCTAAAATTCCTATTCTTCTTGAACCATAAACCCACCCAGATTCATCTATTAGCTCTTTCATTACGCCAATCGTTTTGCAGATTTTCGAAGTGTTTCTCCATACTCCCCTCGCATCCATTTCATCAGAACTTTATGAAATCACCATCACTATTCATATTATTTTAAGCAGATTCCTTATTCCATTTTTACCTTTACGCTTTCTTCAGAAGAAACTTCCATTGCCTTGTAAGTCCCCATTCATCTCCTTCCAACACTGTATATCTTACCTCTTTTCTCCTACGTATGAGCCTTTTAGTATTCCTTTTTTCCTCCTCATATAATTCCAAACATCTTTCTTTTTGAAACCTCATCATTGCTTTATTACATTCAACCATGCTTCTTTTTTTTACTTTTTAACCGCTTGCATCACATCATCGTTCTTTCATCACTTTATATTATTATATATATATATATATATATATATATAAATAATATATTATATATATATATATATATATTATATATTATATATATATATATAGATATATATATAATTATATATATATAATATATAACTGCAGGGTAGTATCCTAAGTTTGTAATTACTATTTGCTCTCGGATTTAATGATTATCGTTACTTCTATCCCAGCGGACTGTCAATTTCTCTCTCTCTATGTCGATGACCTTGCGATTATACAATAGCTGGTGCCAAGCTGCCTTTTCTCGAATGGCAACTTCAATAGCTATTGAGAATTTAAATATTTGAAACTACTCTCAGTTATACCCATTTTTAATGTAATATAAAATGAGAGAATAAAAGGGAATCGAGAACTTTTAGGAATATCAGGTATTTCTTTTACTGGTGACAAGCTATTTCAACTCTTACTAGGAACTAAGTTCAAATATTTACTTAACATATGACCACATATTACACATACTGAAAACACTTGTCATGCGCGCTTGACGGTTTACGTATTCGCTCAGAAAATCTTGGGGCGATGATCGCAAGTCCTTTTACGTCTATATATCGCGCTAGTTCGATCGAAGCTTGAATATGGCTGTGGTAGTATATGGTCAGGCCTTCCATACACTACTACTGCATCTGTTGGATCCATACAAAACAAGGCGATCCGTATCTTCCACTGAGCCTTCGATCGGTCCCCGGGTAAGCTTGAAGTTGGAAGCCAATGTGGATGCCACTCTCTCTTCGAATAGAATACATCATTGTACACAGTTATCTTGTTTTCAAACCCAATTACCGTCTGCCTGCACTGATTCTGCAGGAGGTGCCTCAAAATCCTAATTACTGCATTTGCAAACACGGTTCATATCTTAATTTCCTTAAGAACATTTTAAATGTGCTGCATTTTTTATCCCTTGATGGATTCATCTTGGTTATTCCCCACTCCCATTTTGCTTGGCTCTGACCTCTCTCTCCAAATTCAGCATTCTGCTGCCTTGTTAAAGGCATCATTGCTGTCTCATTCGCAGTTCATGATGAATTTACTCCATATTTACTGATGGCTCTAGAACCGGGAACAGTGTGGGCGCATCTGCAGTCTTTCCTGATCGCAACTACTTCCATACCTCCCCCTCATGCTTCAATTTCACAGCAGAATTAATGGCTATAAGGATTGCGCTTTCTCGAATTCTAATCCTTACCAATAATCTTATGTCATTTATTCAGATTCGCTCAGCGCGCTACACGCGCTTAAAACGCTATTCTAAAAACACAATGGTATCTGCTTTGCAGCAATTTCTTCGGCTTGCTTCATTCCGAGAAAACTAAATTATTTTATGGTGGACCCTCTCATGTAGGGGTACTTGGCATGCACAATCTCCGACAGAAAGGCCAAATGGCCACCTCTCTTTTTTCCGAGTTGTTCAGGTTACTCCCGATGCCATTCCGAACAAGCAGCTACCTTCATCAACTATTACTATCCTGCTCTCCGAAAGGGCTTTCGATCTTTTGCAAGAGCGCTGGACGAATGATAGAGAGGAGCGAAACTTGAATATAAAGCTGATCATCGGTGAGTGGTCTTCCCTCCACCGACGAAAACGCTTACACGAAGTGATACTTGCACGCCTCGGTATTGGCCACACCAATATCAATCACAGTATATATTTACGGAACCCCTTCTGCCGATTGCAGAATTTTGTCGTAGTCATAAACCCGCATCTGTCG
>JABUQX010073061.1:0-25000 GCA_015478945.1 Trachelipus rathkii
AGTTTTATCTCTGTCAATCGTGCTTGTCCAACCATATTAATATATATATATGTCTAGGTTGAAATCACTTCGGCCCCTAATAGTTAGTGTTTTTATATTTATAACATATAATACTTATTTATTCACTATAACTAGTTAGTAGGTTAGTTGTAGTTACAGTCCTACTTATCTGACTCATCACTGGTAATGGTGTTTTATGTTAGATGCCGCGTTTCATTCCTGGAGGTGTGCCCGGGAGGAGAGCTTAATAGGTGTCGAGTTAAGTTTTATTATTCCCTTTATAAATTATATCCTTTAATATATAATATATCATTAATTATGAACCATCAAATTCTAAAGAAATAAAAGTGTGTTTATATTTATTTTAAGCAATTGATAGTCGAAGTTATATAATGCCCTAAATCCTTAAACTTATATATTTATATAATTATATTATTTTTATGTATTTCCTATAATATTAAATACAAAGTAATTTAATTATTTAAATATAGTGTCACTAGAATTATAAGTTATATTCATATTTCTTATAGGTCAAATAATTTCTGATTAGTTTCATAAGGTACATATATATTTATAGGGAAGATCACGTTTAGCTATACTGATATAAATAGAGGAGTTTTGTGTATTTTTATATATAGGGTATATATGGGTTATTTTTATTTAATTTAATATTATCAACCTACTGTAAGAAACACTTTCAAACTCACAAATTTTACACTCAAATATATTAGTTATCATGCAATGTCTTTTAAAATGGTAACTTAATGATTTATTTTTATTGGTTTTAAAAGAACAATTACCGCATTCTATTAATTATATATATAGTAGTATATAATATATATTATATTATATATATATAAATAAGCCATTTTCTTTCTAAATTTATTGCCGTATGTTAAATGAATATTTTCTTTATAATTATATATTATATATTATTGTATAGCGTATAATTATTAATTAGGTAATTAATATTGTTATATTATTAGTAATATATAATAATTTATTATCTATATAATCTTATTTTTTTAGCGCTTTATAGGACCTTATTATGTTATTTGGTTAGGTATTCGTCCTTTTGCTAGGTTATCGTTAGTTTAATTCTATGGTGGTTGGGGAGTGTTATATGATATGGTGAAGTTGTGTTTATTTAAGTTAAGTTATAGAATCGTGGATTATTTTTGATATATTATTTAGTGTGAAAGATGATTATGATTACGGGAGTATTGTATATAGGTAGTGATTAATGTGTATATGATTATATTTAGTAGTTATATTATGAAGTTTATTGTATGTTTACTAGGGTGTACTCTTTTATATTCGGTATCGTTATATTTTAGTAAATTTGGTATAATTTTATATATAGTGATATAATGGTAAGTAGTGTATTCATAAAGATAGTTGTATATATTGTATATTATGTGTCACTATACACTGAGTATAGTTAAACCAGTTAAAATTCGATTAGATAATATATTAATATTTTATTGTTGGTATTGTTATTGGGGCTTGTCCTTGTTGGTATTAGTTTTATCATTTAGGTAAGTTTTGTATTTTGATTTCTTTCTATAATTTAAGTTTTGATTTATTATGTATTATGTGGATGTAGGTGTGTATTATTATTAAGACATCGTGCGAGCGTCGTGTGACGCTACGTTACTTAACTCATTAGTATATAATTATTATGTGTTCATATATTTACTTGATAGATTTATTTGAGGTGCGTTTTATATAAGGTATATATTAGTAGTGATATTTGTATATTAGGTTAGTGGTATATTGGTCTTTTATATATCTTTATAAATATATATACTACTTAGTATATTATGTGTTGAGTATCACGTATTTATGTTGTATGATAGGGGGTATTTTCTAGTAGTAGATTGACCAGTTAGTCACGTTATAAGTTCACTACCTCATTTGTATATGTGTTGTGGTGAACCTTCCAGGATTTAGGTGTATATCGTAAATATAATGATTTTAATTGAGTATATATATATATATATAATAATAGATATAATACGGTAGTATTAATCCTATGTAAGATTTAATATCTAGTGAATTCACTATATGGTGCCTCCACTTGGGTAGATAGGGAATATACTCACTGGCTAGTATATAATAATGGGTAATTACTAGTAGGGTTGTGATTATGTGATAGTAGTATAGGTAGAAGCTTTTGTTTTTTTATTGGTGGGTTTCAGGTAGTATAGACCAGTGAGTTAGTATTAGTAGTATAGTCCTTAGTTATTATAACTGGTAGTTAGCTGAATTTTTGGTTGGGTATTGGTTATTAGGGGTTTTATTTATTTAATAGTGGACATGAAGTCTATTTTTGAGTATGAAGCAGTGCTGGAATGTGTTTGGTGATGTGTTATTTTGTTTAACCATGGGGAGTTGTGCTGACCGAACCACTCCACGTGGTAAGGTTAGGCAGAGCCTATTTTGAAGTGAGTAATGTGTTGACTGCTACGAAATCAAAATACCTAAGAGCGCAAATTACCGTTGAGTTATGACCATATGTAGTAACGCATGGCCTTTGAAGTGGGGGATGATTAATTTCCCGAGTATTCGGGGAAAGAACACTAGAAGAGTGGAAGAGGTTTTTTATTGAGTTTCACCAGAGACCAGATTGGTTGGTTCATCTTGGAAAGAAGGAAGCACGCAGCTGTTAACGTAGTTTATGGAGGTTACCGGTTTGTACATCAACACCCCTACAGCATCCACAGCACCCCTAGTGATACGAGGTGCGATCCGTAAAGTGGTGGTATGTGAGTGATAAGTCCCTGGAGCACCTTGCTAAGCTCGCCGCCATTTGATGTACCTATAGAAAGGGAGTGGATTCTAGTATAAAGCCCCAACACCTCGTCGCACGTATAATGACTAGTTATATTGAGTTGTCACAGGAAACTTGGAAACACGTCTATGAAACTCAGTATCTATAATTAGAATTACCTTTTTGAGCCTTTTGACCTTCCGATCTCCTATCCAATAGACCTCGGCAAGAGATACAAGAAAGCCTTCCTAGTAATATTTGAGATAGTTAGTATCTCCATACTAAGATTCCCGGTCGGAATGAGGCCCTCTTGTTAGCTGGGAGCACTAGGGAAGAGCCTGAAATAATCAGTCTCGCCAAGCTATGGTACTCTAAACAGATTACTCCTAGTTATTCTTTTGATAGGCCGTGCACTATAGCTAACCGTTGTGAATGTGGAGTCGTTTCCATGAGGGTATCTTTTTTCTTGTAGGTTGGATTCGTTCTAAGCGTCCATTATGGATATTGCTTTTTTCTTCATCAAATTTGTCAACAAGGTAGAGACTCGCATGAGAACCGTCAACGAGATTAGGTGTGAAATCGGTTGTTATTCTGTAGTAAGCAGCCTTTGGCTTAGTCTTTACGAGACGGAGATTTGTAGATAGCTTGAGTCCATACCAATGATTTTGAATTTACTTAAGGGTGGTCAGTTATTCTGAACTGCTTGGTACCCTCTCGTTATTCACTCTCCGCGGAATTCCTATCCCAGATCAGCGAGAATAGAATCGGTAAAAACTTTTTATAGTAACGAGAGGCCAGGGGAATGCTCTTGAGGATAGAACGTGAGTTATCTGACATTGAAAGATGAGTTTTGAAGGAATGAAGGGTCGAGTCAATCGGCAAATAATGAGGGAATAGTTCAGATTTGGTTGGTGGAGAAGAAAGCAAATGCGCATCTAATGATAACGCCCGGAATGCTTAAAGTAGGGAGATCAGCATGAAACTCTGTAGGCAACCTTCAGGGGCGCTATTGTGATCTAGACATGCATGTGTAATAGGAGTTGTTTAATGTTTGCCGGTTCTCTCTAGCAGTCCTGATGAGTTTGACCCGATGGAAGAGACAACTCAGACAATAAGTTACGAACAAAGAAGAAGATGGAGGAAATCCCAATGTGTACGCGCGAGCCTTGGTTATGAGGCAGTGATCTGCGCTGGTTCATGTTTCGCTTTATCGGTTCAAAAACTTCTCGGATTAATGTACAAGACTCAGCGACGTTGGTAGTCGGGCCAATATGTAATTCACGTAGTCCTCCTTAAGACGGGAAAACCATGAAATCGGAGCGGTAAGATAGGCAAGTTGGTTCTCGGGTCAAGTAGATCGCTGGGTAGCGCCCGAAAGCCTTGTCCTCGGCGATCGGAAAGAAGTGAATGAGATTCCAGAAAGTCTAAGACTAAGAAATGAGAGTTGAGAAAGAGTTTCAAAGATTCTGGGTCTACAGTAACGGGGAATATTGGTCATACGCGTAATGTGGAGCCTACAGGGAGGCATCATGGGTGTAGGATCGTGGGTTCGACGAGCGCCGGCTTCCTCTTTCCGGGGTTAAGGTATTCGCGCCTTTGGACATGTGGGCCACGTGGCTATCCAAGCATGAGGGACCGGAGAGTTGATAGCTACTGACGAACGGGGTGGGCATGATATCAGTTAGTTTGTATTTGAGGGGGGGCGGGGATCAAAGCACGACGCCAGGACTACCCTCGCATAGAGCTCTGTGGCGCGAGTAGTTTAATTGATTTATTCCCGGGCACCCCGCCGTCCTTCCCTATTCGTTGCGCGTGTCTTGTCAGCGCAGCCTCCTTTGCAACCAACTGACCAATTTATGTTATCACAAGCATAGGCATAGGACACACTGAGAGGATAGGAGGATAATTAGTAATCCCAGTAAATATTAATTTCGGACATTAAGGGCTCTATTATTATTGTTATGTATTGGGGCTTATAATCACCTTGCGAGGATTCTCTCTATAGCTTCTTCTTCTTCTTTCACCATGTTATCTATATAACTATAACTTAATATTTGGGTCTTAATATACAGTATATGGTTAAGGGTATTATGGTAATATTAATATAATATGGGCGCGACAATTAGTAATACTAAACTATCAATAATTATTTATTTATTTTGTGACATATACTATAATATAACATATATACTCTATATATTATATATACCTATTCATGTTATTATTTATATATTTTTATTACAGATCACTATAATATATAATACCTACGTTTATACCTATCACTATATATAAAACCGTGTCAAATATGATATAATAATAGGTAATTTATTAGTATATTAATTATTCCATATTTAACCTTTCATATTCTCATTTAGTTATTTAATATCTATTTTATTATTTATCTTAGTTAAATTTTCTTTTATTTTAGACATTATTTATTTTTTATAAGGTTATATTTATATTTTCTATATCTTATTACATATTTAATATATACTTGTATTATTTTATAATACAAAATAAACATAACCTATCCAAGCGCTAGCTTTACTCTATATACTATCTAGATAATTTAAACTCTATTATTATTTTTATTTTGTGGGTTGGGTATATATTCCCAACTTTGTCTAAATATATATTATATTTATTTTAGGAGATATGGGTTACTCTATAATATACTATGCATAACATCATATTAGATCCTTACACTATGTTCGGCACTCTAAATATATATTTATATAACATCAATAAAAGTTATCACTGAACGCTTACTATTTATATATAATTAATAGTTATATTTATTTTATATTTTATATTGTTTTGGGTTGGTTGCAACTTTAGTTATTACTATATATAGAATTACAAGTAATTAATGATTTATTAGTTAATATCTTATTAACAATTAATTGTCAAATAACGTATAACTTATGTAATTATAGATAAATAAAGCTAATTAATATAGTATATTAGTACTATATTATACGTATATATATTATATTATATTTATATATATATATATTATATATATTATACTATTTTAATACTATACTATATATATATTTTATTTATTCTAATACTAATTGTGTATATAATAAATAATAATTAGTTATATATCACTTCATATCATTTATAGTGATGAATGCCCGTATAATCAAGGAAGTACTTCCAAGGTATTATCTAAGTTAGGTGTCTTGTGTCTGTTTTATCTTATATCCACAGATGGGCCCTATGGCTAGCTGCTATGAGTACTATACCGGATTTGTCTCTAGGATAAATAGTATATATTATTGGTATTATAAATTAATAGTTATTCATATATATATATATGAATAGTTTATATTGATAGCACCTCTCTATATCTCTACTGAAGAAGTTAATTTTGCAGCTATGACAAGACTTACCTAATATCGTTTTAAGTTGATGTACTTTTACATGCAATTATACTTTTATGCATGTGTTCCTATATACTTATATATTAATAATGTATAAATTATAATAGTTATTATATATTTGTGAGTATTCACCATTAATATTTGGATATGAGGGTTACCCTTTATTGTCTATTTACTACTAACACTAAAATTATTAATTATAACCTCCAAATGTTTTCGGCTGTAATTTCGAGTTTTACTACTAGTTTCTTAATACAGCGTTTAATGTATATTATTTAATGTATATTATTATATATTTTATATTACTAATATTTATATTATTTACAGTCTACTCCCTCTAACTTTATTGTAATATTCATAATATATATGTCTTATAATTAGTATAATATTATATTATATTATATATATTTAATATTATGAAAAATACGTACTTGAGTTATTTATATGCTATAAGGTTTACTATATTGGGGAACCTTGTAATTAATCATATATGACTTATAATTAATTATTTCTTTACTTTATTCACCCCTATTATACGTTGTATATTCTTAACCTTTTTATTTTGTTTTATTTAGTTATCACTATGGACTTACTTATTCGCGTATGAACTGTAAGATGTATTCCTTTCGAGGAATTATTAAGCTTTACCAGATTAATTCTGACATAGAACTCGCTTTGCTAGTCTTATGCGTCTGAGTGTTAGTTAATTAATTAAATAATAGAGTTTTTATGTTTCAGTATTCATGGAGACTATATTTAATTATAATAAATATTACATAATTTATTATAAATCTATATTATTTTTCTACATGCTAGAATATTATTACATTTAGCATAATATATATATATTATTCTATTTATATTACATATAATTTAATACTTATAGAATTTACCTATCCTATTATTATTTATATTATTAGTATATATATATTAATTATATATATGTAGAATATTCATATATTTATAATTAACCAATATATATATATCATTTCTCCTATCAAGTAAATTCTCTTAATGTTTTACATATAATTTTAATGTAATATAATATATATACTCTACGTATTTCTTTATATAATATATATATATATATATATATAATAGTATATTAATAATTCGATTTCTCAGTCTACAAATAGGCAATACCTAATATATACGCATTACAATAACTCCTCTCAATTATATATTAAGTATGAATCTATATAAATTCTATATATATACTAACCAGCTGCATCATTATATATACTATTATCTCTAAATATATATATCTATATTTATATATCACATTACTATCATTATACCTATATATATATATATATATATATATATTATTATATATATATATATATCAAACTATATATACCTTGTTTATATTTACACGATGCAAGTTATATTTTATATATTATTTATTCGCTCATTAATCAACCATAATATATAAAATCTCCTTTGACTCAGTTATAAATTATAAATTAAATATATATATTATAACTACTTAAATATTATATATCTATTATATACACCTGTATATAAACTAATATATTATTTTTATTATTATCATCCTACATTATAGTTATATATATTATTTATTATATTATATGTATTACTTGTTTATTTTAGGTATTATATTATTATTTATATACCTATAATATATTTTATTTTACTCCATTTAGGTATGGGAGGTTTGCGCTGGCTTTGTTTTTGTTGAAATAATATGTTTGTTGTAGTTTTGGGATGTATGTGCCATGAATTACTTACTTTCGCACTTTATAATTGGTGTGATTATTATTTTTATGATGTTGTTTGTAGATTGTGAATTGAGGTCTCTTCTGGGTTTAGGTATGGTTATTTTTGGTCTCCGGTCTAAATGAGTTGCGTTGGCGGAGTTGTTACTGAAGTGACTGTACCTGTGGAAACAGGTGTGTTCTCTGTTTTTAGAAGTCTCATTATGGGGGGTTATAATGTGGAGGGGATATCAAATAATTCCGTTCCCACCATTTGAAAAGATTTGAAAATTGGGAGTTAGAGAGCACGCGTAGTACAATTATTGCAATATTAAGGTATCCTTAAGGAATATGCCAAACCCAGGCGTAAATATGATACAGGAATTTAATAGATAAGTCTATACTGGCCAGTTTTTTAGTCCCATATTGGTGTTCGCGCTCGGCTATGTTGTTCTGCCTCTTAAATCGGACCAATAAATATGTTAATGAAGTAGTGAAAGCGTGGTGATAATGAATAGATTTTATGAGTAAGAAAGTGAGTTGGTGTAGATGTATTAATGGATATGATTGAATAGTGAGGAAGGGGTGCTTAATGTCCTCCTTGCGTTATTCAATATTTATGTGGATCGTAGTTATGATTACAGTTAATTGTAGGGTGTGGGCAGGGATGGGTTAGTTAGTTGGGTATTGAGTTGGTGTAGATTCTTATGTGGATTTGGAGAATGCCAGGAGAGTGGAGGAGGTGCCATACATTATTAATTGTTAATAATTATTGGTACTTGTGTGGCCTAGTTTGAACGCGACATTGAAAAGGTTTTGAGATTAGAGAGATTTGGTCAGGGTGGTAGAAAAAATTTAGGAGTGTGGATAATGGAATGGGCCTAAAGAATAAGGGAGCTAGGTTGTTTATTGTGTAATGATAGAAGGTGGGATTTTTGAACATTCCTTCTGGTGTGTAAGTTAGGAGTTGGATGGTGTAGGGTTATGAGAAGGCTGATAACAAGTGTCTAGAGTTGATAACATCTATTTACGGTATTTATTTGTCTCTTGGATGCCAACGGGAACGGATGATGCTAGAGTGTAAAGTAGGTCGAAAGTCTCGCGAATGGCAGGATGACGTTTGATCGCTTGTTGTTGCAATTATTCGATTTGGTAGAGCTTTGTAAACGGGATTAAGTCCGTGTGATGCTAGTGGTTCAACTTAATGGACGGGGTCTTCTTGTTGGCTGTGTTTTACTTTTTGTAGACGTTAGAGTATGTACTTATTCGGTATTCATTGGATTATTTAAGTTCTATAAGTTATATATTGTGTGGTCTTGTATGGGGAGGCAATACTGTTGGAGTGTCGTAAGGAAGACCGGTACGTTGAGATATGATATTGAAAATGAGGAACTCGCAATCGAGCGCAAACGGTGCATAATTTACCATTTTCTGCGAGTGGATGTGTCTTGGTTTTGATGCTAGGGGCTGGTAGGTTGTTGGTGGCTACACCTGGGCTTGCCTTGAGCGGATGAACGCAACACCTGTACAAGTTATCGCCTGAATATTGTTGGAGGTTTTTCGTTGAAGCTCCTAGGGAATGGATTCCTTTTTTCTGACGGTGTACCACATCTAAGAGGTAT
The DNA here is from genome assembly GCA_015478945.1 of Trachelipus rathkii. Taxonomy (NCBI): domain Eukaryota; kingdom Metazoa; phylum Arthropoda; class Malacostraca; order Isopoda; family Trachelipodidae; genus Trachelipus; species Trachelipus rathkii. Next base: position 9,503 of record JABUQX010073061.1, read on the forward strand.
GGGCTTTACTCATCTAATCTAATTCAAGGTTATAGCCTTATATATTAGGGAAACGCTAAGGCTCTTGGGGCTTGCTTTCTCTCTTTTCGTAAAGTCGATTTGTGTTGATAAATTTGGTTCGCCGCCATTTTGTATGAGTTTTTGTTTTCCAGTGAAAATAGCTACATGTACACCTTACCCCAGTTTTTGGGGAAAAAAGTGTGCGATGTATAATAAGGATCTTATTTATACTATTATATTCATTTACTATACTTATGTATAATTTAATATCTCCTAGTACTTATCTATCTACTATCCTGATCTATCTTATTCTAAATATACGGATGTTTAGGTTTTCGATTTAATGCTGGATACGATTATTCATTATGGGAATAGCGATGGAATATTTTATGAGTCTACTTATTTAGATATAGTATATTTTAACACTTTGAACTTTCTGCGGAGTTGTTGCAAGCACCCTATGCATGGAGTGCTAATTGATTGGAGAGGAGTAATGTGAGGTGGAAGGAAGTGTCGGAAGTATGAACTGCGTTCGTAATAATCTGCTATGAACCCGTTGGTTGGCGGTATGCAAATGACGTGATATGTGAATGTGTAGGATTTTGAAAATTGAGTGAAGTTAAAGAAGGGAATATTAGTATTTTAAGGGTGATGTTTAGGTCATATAAGAAAGGAGGAGGTGGTTGGGTCGAATGAGAAAGAGAAATGGCTAACGCTCTCAGGTATAACCGACTATTTTAATTACTGGCTGAACAATGAATCTAGAACCGGAGAGCCCGTAGAAAGGTGATTGATTGAATTTGGAAGTTGCGTGTAACAAAGCGTTTATTGGAGGATATAGATTCGATAGATTGGAGGAGAGTCAGCTAATAGTATACCTATTAAGACCTTACTATAAGGGTGTGGGAGATAAGGGTAACTGTAGGAATTATAGGGAATTATGTTTACCATTCTGGGAGTGGTTGTTGTGTAGCTATAAGATCTATTGGTTCCTGCGTGTTTATGGCTCCGAGAGAAGATGTGCGTTTCGAGTGTGAAGGCCATTGAATTTTCTGGTTTGAAGTAGGTATAGGTGCGTTTAGAAGTGATAGAGGATGTTGATCAAATTTTTTTATTATTGACAGAATGATAGAGAAGGGATGAGATTACATTATAAATCTTATTACTGTACTCTTGTTTTAATTTTTAGGAGATTGTGTCAGAGAGCGATAGGATAATATGGGGAATTCTCTAAGTTCTATGCAGTCAGTGTTTAGTTGAATATATGTTAGTCATGCGTTGGGTATTAGCTTCTGAATGGACTCATATAGTTATGTATGACGCATTAGTGAATGTCGTGTTGTAAGAGATTTTTGTGTGATCTCACGCTCTGTCGAAAGTTGCGGTGTTTTATAATTTTACTTAGTCCTGGTACGTCGTAGGAAGGTCATTGTTTGTTCAATGTCTCTTGACTTATTCAATTTTTTTGAATACTTGTGATGTTTTGGTGTTAGGACATCGTAGTTTGTAGGCTCCGAGCTGGTCGGCAGCGGATGGTGTTTAGAATGATGGGAATTGGTATAGAAATGTAAAAAGGTACCCCTCCTATTTATAACTCGGATGAATTGGTTCTGTTGGCGGAATTTGAAGAGGACTCTAGGAGAGGGGATTGGTAGATGATTTGGTCAAGGCTCGTTTTACTAGAACGAGGTCTATTGAAAGTAAGCGTAGATAAGAAGTAAGGTTGTGGGTCGTGGTGACGTAATAAAGTCTTACCTCTCCTTTTGGTAGATACTGATGTTAGATTGGGGAGCAGCTGGTAACAATCACCTGAGTTTGAAATATTTCAAGGAAATATTTTGCAAAACAGGAATAAGAATATGTCTCTGAGTTGTGTGTATCTAGTATTGAATGCTAGTGACATGGCAGGACGCGCGCGAGGTGCAATTAACGATGTCGCGCTCTGGTGTGCACTAGGTTAAGAACTAAGTCTTGCGCGAGGTAGCGCTGTAGTATCAAATTTAATACTGATAGAGATAGACTTAGTTATTTTACATGCTAGCGGTGATGAAATATGGTCCTGGCAAATCACGATAGGTATATATGATTTGTATCTAGAGTACACTTATTTGTGTTTATGATGAACCATCTCTTGAGTGGGCGTGTTGGTTTCGTCTCTAATTAAGTACATTTGATCAGAACATGGGGCATTGAACGTATTAGATTGTAGTTTCTCATCTCTGTTAGGAGAATAAGTATAGTTAGGAGAGAATAAATTTATTTCTTATTTAAGTTTGAAGTATGTTTGTTTTGGTCATCTCGATAGGAAAAGGGATGGGATGATAGTCAGATAGTTAGAGGATTTATATTCTAGAGGCGATTGTGTGTTTATGATTAATCCATCCAATGGGGTGACCGAAGAAAAGTGGATTGAGGTATACGCTAACCGCATTGCCGTGTGCAGGAAAGCAGCAATGATGACTCTATTCGGTTCGGAGGTTCGATTGAAGAATTAAGTGTTGCAATATATGCGCAGTTTAGTGGAGATTTTTTTCGTGTAGGGGCGTCTCACTTTGTCGTTTAGTCTTACTTCACTTTGGACCAAAGATGATTTATCCCCACACATTGAAAAGATGTTTGGTGATAACGATCGCGGTTCCTTGAAGCTCTCAGGGTGGATTTTCTGACGTTTAATTCGTATGTTCACCACTATATATAAAGTGTAATCAGTTAGGTGAGTATACTGCTTGTTCGGGCTTTCCATTTGGCGACCTTCGTCGTGCGTTATGACCTCCGGTCGAAGGTAGGTATCCTCTCTTCTGTATATATCGCGAGTGATCAGGCTCTACACTCATGAGAAACCTCCCCTATAGTCCGTGTATAGGCGCTATGTATGTGTGTGTGTTGAAACTCAAGGGGATGATGTTGACGTATTACTGCTGTCCTCCCCCTGCACTCGTGTATCATTTACATGTATCCGCTATAGTATATTTATAAACAAATTCTTATATCAGTACTTTATGGTCTATGTAATTCTTCTGATATTAGTTTAGTAATATATCTTATGCTCACATATGATTATATTATGTTTCTTTTTATATAGGTACTATTGTATACCAGGTTTTTATTATTTGAATCTAAAAATCATTTTTAGTTTATTATAATATTATCATTAACTTTATCATCCTATTATTCTTTATATATTTATATAAATATAGTATATGTCTATTATGTTTAGTTTGATTTGCTACTGATGTGTATATTCCGTATATTATAGCCTTTAAGCTTAGTATATAGTTTTATCCTACGCTTTATAGTTATTTTATATTAGTTTTTGTTATATTTAAGTATATTTTATTTACCTTAATTAAATATAATATTTATATAAATATAATGAATATATATTTTTTCTATGGATATAATTATTAATATTGTGTAATATTTAAATAGTTTATATATTTACCTATATTTTATTACATCTCTTATTAGTATATTCTTTTATTGGATTACTTATTATTTACTTATTTTTATATATATTATTACTTACGTAGCTTTCTATCCTTATTTACCCGCATTCTTCTTTCGCGATGTCTTAGTGCGCTCTCCTCGCCCTCGGTCTTTGTTTGGACCTAGCGGATTTTCATCCTTTCCCTGGCCTCCGAACTTCTTGTTATCTGATTGTAGCGCACACTAGATAAAACATTGATCTCGGCTGCAATGGGTTTCTGATGCTGTCCTTGAGCTATACAATCAGGTAGGTTCGCTCTTCATCCCCTTTGACTTATTGTGGAGGACTAGCATCCTACTTTTTTAACTTTTCCCCTTTTTCCATGTGGCTTTTAGAAAAATTCGTTCAAACCTCCAGAAGCTCTCCACGAATGATCTTGCTTTTATCGTAGGTCGAACACACGATTTCCAATCGCCTATGGGTCGCATGAGTTCTGGCGAAGCAAAAAAAAGTATAAAGAGACCGGGATGCTCAGGCACACTGTTTTCCAGCCTACGGGAACTCATCGCGAAGAAAGAGATAAAGCATCTTACTATATGATTTTTTTCGTATTCAGTTCTACTCCTTACACTTATTTCTTTCTTCTTGATTTATTTCTATCTTTAATATTACATGATAATAAAATAAATATACTGGATATTTATAATTTTTTATTTTTTATAACTACTAGAGACTGGTTATTTTTTCTTACACATTCTATATTTTTTTTTCATTAATATTTGTATTTTATTTTCCTTTTTTTTATTATTTATAAGTGATGTTTATCTATCTCTAACAAACATTTATATTCTATCTTCAAATTTTAAAATATACGTTTTATGGTTATTATTTATATTTATTTTTTCATTTACTAACATATTTTATTATTATTCTATTATTTCAATTATTTATATTTCCTATACTTTTTATTTTATATTTTATATTTATCTTTAACCTTGTATTTATTTTTTTATTTACTTTTTTTCCGTTTTAATTACTTTTTCCTTTTTTTTTATCCTTCTAATTATTAATACTTATATTTTATACTCAGATTTTTATTGTCAATTTTGTATATATTCTCTCTATATTATATAAAATATGCTTATATTTTTATATATTAATATCATTAATATAATTTTTATCACTTTTCATAGTAATGCTTCTATCTTTTATTATTACTTAATATATATATATTATCTCTAGTTAAAAGAAGGATAGAGGTATGCACTTTTTTTTTCAATCCTATATTTATTATTAATATTATTATTTTTATTTTTATCAAATATATATTTTTTTTTATAAATAGCCAATATTATACACAAAAACTTTTAATGTTATTTCTTATTTATATTATATTTTATATATATTATTATACTTCTTATTAATTATCATTTACTATAATTTGGGTGTTATACTATATTTTTGTTGAGTGTATAGTATATAACATAGCTCTTGCGAATACTATATTTAATTAAAGTGTAATATAGTATGGTATTCTTTAATATATATATTAGTATTATTATTATATTACTTATATTTTATATATCTCCCTTGATTATAGCTTAGTAATTTTATATTTATTATTAATATAATATAAAGTAAATTTATCAGATTTCAATGAATTCTGTAAATAACATAGCTATAGTTTATTTCAGGTTCAGGATGTTACATATTGAGTAATACATTATTCTTTGCTTTTCGAGATAATTGTATCATAATAATTAGGTAAGTGGGTGGGTTTGGACCTTTGCTATTGATAGTAGTTAGCTTTATTTTTAAGGGTGGTAATGTTTTTGTATATATATGGATATTGTGTGAATAGTAATTCAGATTCTTTTTTTGGCGTTAAATATCCTATTTTTATATATTATATACCTATACTATACCTATACTTCTGCCAAATTATAATTGATATAATATTATATAAATATACCCATATTAAATAATAGAGCCTCACTTTATAATCATATCACTGTATTGCATTAATCTATATCTGATTATTACTATAACTTATATTTATAACTACCTTTTTATTACTTATATAAATATATATTAAATTTAATATTATTAATTATCCATAATTTAAATACGAAATTTCTATTTAAAAGACTACATGTTTAAAATGTCGTATTATAAACCAAGATGATAAATTCCAACCATTTGGGCAATATCTTATATATATACATACACAAACATGTCTAAAGATTTTTTTTTTTTCAACCGAAAATACAAACATTTTCTCTGAAGGTATTTTGCTTTACGATCATTAAATTTTCAATTTGCAAAGTGTAATAAAATAAATTATAAAATAATTAAACATTAGAATTTCCTCCTCAAGCAGAAATATTTTCAAAACAAAACTAGGGAAAAACAAGAAAGGAAAATACTTATTTTTACATTAACATGAGGGAGCGTGTCTCTTCTTTCTATATTTTGACCCTAGTTTTAATGTATTAATGGCTTGGTTGGACAGAATAAATTATTTGGTTGAAGGAACTTTTTGACCTTTTCGGCCTTTTCAAACAATTTCAAAAAGACTTTCCTTTTGCATTATTTAAATGTTAATATCTTTCAATTGTTAATTGTTTTATATATTTGTATTGTAAATTATAATAATATTTATTATTATTTATTATTATTAATCTGAATTATTATAATAAATTTAGTTCTATTTTCATTATTATTAAATTATATATTTAATTTCAAAGTTTATTATAGTTAATCTGAAATTTAAAGTTGATTCAGTTGAACTTAACATTATTTTACATTATTATCTAGGATTATTTAATATTATTTATTTTATTATTTTATTATTTAATTAAATTATTATCTCTTGAGTTATTATAATTTATTTTTTAATTAATTTATTATTTGGTGTATTATTTAATGGAAATTATCGAGATTTAGACAAATTCATATTATTTATTACTTAACTCAGATTTCCGATTATTATATTAATATGTGAATAATTAGTTATTCATTTAGTTTTATGTTTTTATCTGCTTTGAGAGTATTCACTGATTCAGCATGTTAATTATTATTTTTATCTATGAAAGTATTCATACGGGGATCATTTTGTTAGCTATATAGATGGAATTTTGTTGCTAGATCATGAATTACCAAATCTTATGTTATTGGAAGTTGTGTTAGATTATATGACATTATTCGATAACTTTTTCCAAGCCCTCCTGGGGAAATATGTTTATTTGCACGTGTAATTTCTGAAAGAAAGAATGAAATTTGTACTTGTAAGTTTATATTGTGGAATAAAGTAACCTTATTGATGATTTAATTAACGTACCAAGCTTTGGCCCGTATACTTCGGAAACTTCCAAGTAGTTTTTTTCTTTAAATTTTTAAAACCTCATTATTTGATATGTATAAATAGGTTGACTTTTAAATTAGTGATGACAAAATTATAATTATAAATAATAGATTAAAAATTAATTGAAATAAGTATTATATATTAATGTAATACAAGTTTTTTTTTGATTATATTTTTAAATAATGTTTTTTGAAATTAAGATCGATTATATCAAGAGCAAATATTGGAAAAATTATTTTAAATTACTTATGGTATTATGGTTTCTATAAGAGAAACTGATTTCCTCGTAAAAAACACATGTCCACAATAATTAAATTCATATGTGCCTCTATAATTAGTGTAAGAGAAATTTTTATTTAAATATTGCATGATGAGGAACATATTTTCATGTTCTTTTTAAATATGTTTTTCGAAAATATTTTACTCAGTTCCATTATTAATAACTTAATTTGTTGCGACATTCTCCTTTGATGAGGTAGTGTTCGCTTGTGTTATCCCGATTTATCCAAACCTTTATACTGACTATATACATTTATTATATATATATATATATTATTGTATATTATTATTTTTTTTATATATATTTATTTTTTTATTATATAATTTTATTATATGTTTATTGTATTTAGAGTATATCTTTATATTTAATATTTTGTTATTTATTTTTACTATGTATAGTCAGTTTGTGTCTCGTGGCCTCTCTTCCGGTGTGTTGTTTCTAATAATTTTCTTTTTTGTTTTAGCAGTTTATTTTTGCTTTCCTTTTTTTTCTTTTTTTATTTTTTTTTTTTGTTCAAAATTCTATTATATTATTATATTTATTTTTATTTCTATTATTATATTTTTATTTTTTATTATATTTATTTTATATATTTTTTAATTTTATTTTTATATTATTTTATTTATATATAATATATTTATCTTAATTATTCTTTTATATTATTATTTTCTATTTTTTTTCTGACGTTTATATAATTTTAGGGTGACTTATATATGTTTTTTCTTTGAGTTGGACGGCGGTTATTATGTTATATTTATATTTTTATTTTTTATCTTATTTTATTTTCTGGTTATATATGGTTTTATTTATACTTTTTAGGTATTATGTTTTTTGTTTAATCTTTTTTTTTTTGGCCAGCCTCTAGAAGTAGCTACATTTATATTCCGTATTGTTCTTCAAAAAACTATACATATCTCTTATTTTATGCTACCAGGCATTAATAAAATTTCTTAGGAATATTTACTATTTTTGTTATTTTTGTATATATATATCTCTTTTGATACAATTTTTTTATATAATTCCTTCCAGAGTTGTCTTTGTAAATAAATAAGTAAAAAAATCGGTATTAAAAACCCTAATTATATAAAATAAAAAAATAAATCAACTTTCTTTGTATTAATCTTCCATATTATTATGCTACAAGGTGATATTAATGTATTTTTTATTACATTTTTTTGTACGACCCTTTTTTGGTTAAATAATTTTTTTTTTTTATTAGTTCATGTTTGACTCAAGTATGGAAATTATATTATAATAAATATATAAAAAAAAAAAAAAATAAAAAATTTAAAATCAAATAATGGTCTATACCATTGTATGAAATTCTATATATTATATTTATTTATACTTTTTATTTTATTAATTAGTTTTTATATTATTATATTTATTCTTATTATTTTATTTATTATATTTATTATTTAATATAATTTTTATTTATTTATTTATTTACTAATTTTCTTTTTTAGGTTATTAGTTTTAGTTTATTTTTTATTTTTGTTTTTTATATTAATAGTTTATTTTATTTTAGGGTTTAATTTGTTACTTAATATTTTTTTTAATTTATATTATTTTTTATTATTTGGTTAAATATAGGGATTTTTTATAATGTCACGTGTTGTGGAAATTTTGGTTTAGGGGATGCCATTTCGAGCCGAGGGGAATATCACAGAGGGGGGACGTTTGGTTTCTTCCATACTCCAGTATTGGCTGTGTACGGGGGCTTTCGGTAGGATTATTCCCCCCCGCATCTTGTTTTGTTTTTTGTATTTTGCAATAAATTGGGGTTTCTACAAGATGAGTCGGGGGTTCCGGAGAAACCCCTTCCCCTGGAGGGGTTGTGTGTAATTAGGTTTTAGTCCTACCGTCTCGTTAGTTCCCCCGGTAAAGGCGAGTAGAACCCGGCCGAGTTCTTCTCCTCTTTCTGTGTCCCGATCGGTTTGCGTTGGTGTTAATACCCCTTGTTTTGTGGGTATTTATTCTTGTTGATGTTTGTAACAAAAAAAAAACATTTAATACTAAAACATGCTTTATTATTTTGAATTTGTTTTTAATTAAATTATAATTTTTTTTACTCATTATTATTTTAAAGGTTGCTTTTAGGAGATAAGTGCTTTCCTATCATTTTTACTTTTTTTTTTTTATACATTTTTTTTTTTACATCTATATTATTTTTTTTTTTTTATTTATTTTTTTTTTTTTTTTTTTTTTTTTTTACATTTTTTTTTTTTTCTTTTATTTCTTAATAATTATTTTTTTATCCTTTTTTAATGGTTTTTTTTTCTTTTTTTTCCTATAAAATTTGTTTAGTGATTATTCGCCCTGTTTCTGCCTCTTTGTTAATTTTGCTTATCGTGTTTGTAGTTTTTTTTTGTTGATATTTTGGATTGGGAGTTTTTTTTGTTTTTACTTTTTTGGTATTGGTTTTGTTTGTTGTTTTTTTTTTTTGTTTATTGTTTTTTTTTGTTTTGTTTTCGCACTAATATGTCTCGAATTCAACAGAGTATCATATTCCCAATATGTATTATTTTACAATTTTGTAAGTTTTGTCTGGTAATGTTTAGTTTTTTTTGGCAGATATGTTGATTTTGTTATGGTCTCCTTTATTCAGAGGGCTGGACCCTATATATATAATATTTAATTTTTATATTATTATTATATTATATTATTTATATATTTTTATATATTATTATTATTATTAATATATTTTATAATATATTATTATAATTTAATATTTAATATCACAATTATTTATCCAAATATTGTCACACAGCATATTATATTAGTGATTACTATATAATTTTTATTTATATTATATTTTTTTTTTAAACCGTACAAGTTTAGTTGATGTGTATTGTGTTTTGTGGGTGTTGGTTGTGTGGTGTGTGTGGTGTTGGTGGTGTGAGTCAATGAGTACATGGCGTCGGTCGGCGTGGTGGTATCCTTGGCTACCTAAATTGACGGATCTCCGCAATCTCCTCGTGGCTTGAGTACGGCGTACAATGTGCCGCAATCCTACTCTTTCTGTGTTGGAAAAATGGAGTGTCGGAGTTGTTGTGTTGGTAAGGATGTTTGTGTGTTGTGTGTTTTGCATTTAAGGTGAATAAAAGGTTGTAAAATAGTTGTTATTGTTTGATATGGTGTGTGTGGTGGGTGGTGTGTGGTGGGGTTGGTGTTGTCACAGTCGTATAGTGTGTGGGGAGTTGATATCGGGAATAAATTGTTAAATTGTTTGCCTATTAGTTTTACTTAATATTTTGTATGCGTTTAATATTGTTGTGTTGGTGTGTGTGTGTGTGCCCGGGTGAAGTAGTAAAATTTAAGTATGGTGAATTAATGGTGTTCCTTGCCATAAATATGATTGAGGAAAGTTCTTATATGTCTTCTGAGAATCTATTCTCCCGATTCCTGGTGGCCACCGGGCTGTTGTTTGTGTGTGTGTCATATGACCATCTTGCGACACACTCCTGATATAACTTATTGGTTGTGGGGTACCAAGTTCCGCCTGAGTATATCCATGTTTGCCCTGGCTGTCGTCCGTGGATGCCTACGATTATTCTACCTTGTAATATGTTAGATAGGGCATCAAATAGTTGTGTAGTTGTGTCCCGTAATGAAAGCATTGTACCTTACTGGGTTATTGTTAACTGAGTGGTTCTCGTTGGTAGGTTCGCTTCGCTTCATTTTATGAGTCAAATATAGTGTGCTGTAGTTTGTGTTGCTGTTTTCCGTGTGCCCTGCGGTGTTCAAAAGTGGTGTTCGCTGCTGGTGGTTCAGAGTTTGTGGTTGTAGTGGTTTTGCTCAGTGGGATTTTGTGTGTTTCAAAGATTGAATTTTGACTGTACAATTGAGTTGTGTGGTGTGAATATGGTTGCGTATTATGTCATTGTTGTTTGTGTTTAGATCGGTGTGTTTGACGAACGGTAATGTGGTGGTGTTCTAGTAATGGGGTGTTGTGGAGGGTCGTGAGTCCATGTGTGCGGGTCTCGCTATGGAAGAAATGTACCCCTAACGTGTCCATTCTCGTGGCAAATCAGTTAAAGGTTTCCGTTATTGGTTTTTGCACGGTCGCTTCGTCCATCAACTGGGTCCTTTAGAGAGGAAAATATAGGAAGTTGTGTTGTTGTTTTTAAAAAACTTGGGTCTAATGGTTGTGGTAAGAGTGGACGGTGGGCTTGGGCGGTGCTCCTGCGGTTGTAGGTTCACTAGTTATTAAGGCTGTTCCAGATGTCGAAAGGTACAGGTTTTCTCGTCAAGGGATAACTTGAGGGTACAGGTTCCGTAGCAAGTACCGTGTTTGTTGTGTGTTGTTGTGTGTTGTTGTGTGTGTGAAAGATAGGAATTTGCTGCCATGATCCACTGTAATGTAAGGGGTGTCAATTTTCCGACAGTGTGTGTTGTTTTCAAGGTGGGTATGTGGAAAATCAACCTTCTGTACGGTCGCTTTGTATCGTAACAATCCGCAACAAGTGGCAGGGGCGCTGCCCTTGTAAACCAACAGGATTTTCTGCAAGAGTTAGCCTTTTTTTTGTGTCGAGTGTTGGATTGCCGTACAAAAATTGCCAGACGGTAATGCCTTCGAGTACCATTTAGGTTCCAGAGTAAATAGTTTGTGTTTGTCGCTACGTTTCGAATGATGAGGGCAATGATATTGTTTGCTGTAGAAGACTAGCTCTCGCATATGCTGATCGGTGTTGTTTGTTGTGTTGTATGTGTGGTGTGTGTCGTGGTGTGTTTGTGTGTGTTGTGTGGAGGGTTAATCCTTTCAGCATGATCGTACGAGCTCTAAGCTCTCTTCACTATCGATAGCCGCTTGAGTAAAGTATGTCGACGCCATCGTAAGCCTCCAGTTTTCCAGACAGGCTTAATAAGTAAGAATCTTAATATATTTTCTTCCTAAATATTGCATATTCAAATATATATAATTAACAACATTAATTTTTAACTTTTGTTTTTCTTCCTCTATTTTCTGACAAATTAGTATTAAATTATTATTTATTATTATTAGTTATTATTATTGTTTATTGTCCTTTTTTATTATTATATATTATTATTGCTATTAATTATTATTTTATTATTATTATTATTATTATTATTATTATTATTATTATTTTATTAATTATATTATTATATTATTATTATTATTATTTTATTAATTACCTTATTATTATATTTTAATTATTGATTATTATTATGTTTATTTATTTATTATTAATTATTATTATTATTATTATTATTATCATTTTATTATTAAGTTATTAATTAGTTATTCTTTTTAATATTTATTTTATTATTATTTATTGTTTTATTTTTTGAAACATTGACAAATTATTTTTCATTCTGTATCATTATTTATTATTAATTAATTATTATTATTATTATTATTCATTATTAGTTTTGATTTTGATTTATTATTATTTATTATGTTATTTTATTATTATTTTATTATTGTTTTTTATATATTATAAGGTTAAAATTAAAATATATATGTATGTATTTAGTGTATATATATATTTATATATATATAAGGTGTTTATAGGAGGATGTACTAATATATATATAGTTTATATATTAATTATATATTATATATTAATAATATATTTTAATTATATTAAGATATATATTATATATATAGTATATTTATTTATATATAAGATATATATATTATATTTAATATATATATTAGATAGGTTATAATTATATATATACATATATATATTTAACTTATTTTTGGCGATATAAGATATGATTAGAAGTAGAATATAGATATAGATATATATAGATATAGATATAGATATTAGATATAGATTAGATATAGATATAGATATGATATAGATATAGATACATGATAGATAGTTAGATAAATAATATAGGCAGGGAGATGAAAGAGAGTATCAAGTATTAAAGACAATAGATAAAAGATAAATAGGAATTAGATAGTAGATAGATGATAGAGGTAGAGTATGGGTGCATCTCCGCAGCGATGAACATTACTCCCATTTTTGCTTTATGGTATCTGTCATTCCAGCCCTAACGGTTCGCCTTTTTGTTCTGCGATCATATCACACTCCATCTACAGACAGCATCTTCAGCACCACACCCCAGTGTGTCGTTTTTGTTTTGTTGGTTTTTAATAATTATCCACACATCATATAAACCCCTCTTCTATGACACACTCATCTTAAACACATCCCTATCACTAATATCCCTATGTGTGGGTTAAGAAAGAATTGCCCACCTACTTCGTAATGTCCTGCGTGTCGTAGAAAACGACTAAGGAAGACCGTTGGTAGGTGGTTGTGCTGCCTTCATCGTACCACATATCGTTTTTCTCAGGAATGGCTAAACATGCCTGGAGAAGGTCTGTGAATTGCCTTCGCAGCGAACCTTCTTTACTCTTTCGGGAAATGTATGAATCGTATGAAGGACATGGAATGTCAGAGGATAAATGTTGGAGGAAGAGTGTATTGACAGAATGATCGGTAATGTATTTGGAAAGGGTTGTTTGATTTGCTCCGCCGTAGACGGAAACAACAGATGAATAAGGAATACGGTGAAATGAGTGGCGTGGATGTGAACGTGTTTTGTGCTGGTGTGGAAAGGAATGAGAGGGGAGAGAAGGAGTTGGAATTCTGATGAGTGACTTGTGATATTGAGTTATTGTAGATTTTATGTGTGTTAGTACTAGAATTCTAATGTTAAATTTAAGTTTGAAAAGATCAAAGATAAAGTTTTAAATATATGGTGACATATGGTTGTCTGAGGGTAATGTTGAGAGAGTGCTATTTTCTGGGATAATACTGAATGGGTTTTGGATGGGCGTGTACCTTTTGCCACTATTTTGATTGTGCTGGGTGACCTAATTGGTTCGAATAGGTGTGTCGAAGAAAAGGGAATGGAGTAACAAGGAAAGTATTTTTGGGGTGCGTCCCGTTGGGAGAAAATCGAGAAATGGTAGGCTAAGGTGATTGATTCCTTCTTTTGTGAGGAAGGGGTTAATGTGGTGTGACGTAATCCTGGACTTTTCATCTTAAGACACAAGAGTAATTCATAAGTATTACTTAGTTAATATTGGTGTTAGGTAGGGATGGTATCCGAAGTGTAAAGTATGATTGTATTTTTGTGTTAGTGAGAAAGGAGATGTTGATATCGTATTGTGTTTTGGTTTGAGTAAATGTTAGTGAGAGGGGTTAGCGATTATAAGGGGATTATCGGATCTTATGTTGGTTTAATGTAAAATATAAGCTATAAGATCGAACGAGGATTGGACTAGAAATAGGGGACTTACAGCCATCCTGGAGGTATTCGAAGGTAAGAGCCGTCAGGACCTATTTCCTCTCAGAGCTCACGCCTTTCGTCGGATTTCTTTTTCTTTGAAAGCCTGAAGAAGAAAAGGATTCCTGTCGAGAGCTCATCTTCTCAGGACTTAGGAGCAGCTTATGTATGACCGAGGCTTGTATATTGGTTGGCACTATTTCGCGCCCTCCGAACTAGAGGCAGTCTATTTCAGGCAGAAATTACATAGAATATATTGGACCACTTCTATTCTCATGACCACCACTTCTAGCGTCAGAAGTTCATCTCACTTCACTCATCAGTTCAGCCCACTTTTAAAATTTATTTTGGCTATTACATCGCTTTATTATATTGTGGAACTATTAACAAAATATTCATCATAGCCGTTCCCACAATTAATTTTCATTTCTTGCCTGAAGATGCCTCGAGTTCGGAGGCGAAATATGCAACGAACACAAGTCTTCAACAAAGCTCTAAGTCCTGAAGAAATGATCTTAGCAGGAATAGCTTTCTTCTTAGCCTTTCAAAGGAAAAAGAATCCGACGAAGCGACTCTGAGAGGAAAGTCCGACGCTCTTACCTTTGAACCTCCAGGATGGCTGTAAGCCCCCTACTTTAGAGTTTTTTGGACTTATGGACACCCTTTCTGAGAAGTGGGCATGATTTTTCTTCTGGAGAAGTTTAGATGAAGTATTTTCTGTTGTGTCTTTTTATGGAACTTTTTTGACACATTTGTGAAGTTACTTTATATGTTAAATTTTATTTTTTTTTGGCTATTACATCGCTTTATTATATTGTGGAACTATTAACAAAATAATAATAATAATAAGATATATAGATATCTGATCAAAATTTTAAAAAATTAAAAAATTTACATTACAAAGTGGCTAATAAATAAATAATGCAAAAAGAAAATACTTTTCGAAATATGTGCAAAGTTTCTGTAGGCCCAAATTTCATTCAAGCCAAAAGTTTATTCTCTCCGACCGAACCACTAAAAAAAGACATAAAACATTTGATTTGCTTTTTATTTTTACTCTCTACATTTTGATATTAGATGTCAGAAAATTCCCGAAAATACTACGTGTACAGGAAAAATTAATTTTATAATTTTTATTCTTGAAAAGGGAATAAT
>JABUQX010073061.1:30000-40000 GCA_015478945.1 Trachelipus rathkii
TAAAATTTATCATTAAACATGAATATATATATATATATATATATATATATATATATATATATATATATATATATATATATATATATATATATATATATATATATATATATATATATATATATATATATATATATATATATATATATATATATATATATATAATATATATATATATATATATATATATATATATATATATATATATATATATATATATATTTACTAAAAATTATTTATAATTATTACATCGAAAATTAACAATTATAATAAATATATTTGCTTGTATTATTATTATTATTATTGTTATAATGAAATTTCATTTTTAATGTCTTAAGCATCCAGTTGTTATCCTGTAAATTTCAAATAAAATATACACTTTAATTAGGATACATATAAACAGCAACATTGCTTGAAAAATACCCACTTCTTATTTAATTATTATTATTTTTCTTTATTAATTTATTTACTTCAATTTCTCCGTTTAAATTTTATAAATATATATATAAAATTAAATTTTAGTACTTTTAAATTACAGTGATTTCCTATAAAAAATATCAAATACTTAAAATCGAATAAAATAATTTTAATTATTTAATTAAAAGTTAATAAACTCTTTTGTTTGAGTTTAAATAGAACTTTACATATTTTCTTTGAACATAGAAAATCTTTGCAAAATATCAGAAAACAGTTTGAATAATATTTATCGCCTCTTAGTATTTAGCTATATCTATCTATAATTATATATATATATATATAGTATATGGAGAGATATATATATATATATATATATATATATATATATATATATATATATATATATATATATAGTATATATATATATATATATATATATATATATATATAAAGATCAAGAAAATTAAAACCACACAACCAATAACCTCAGCAGATACAAAGACTGCTATCAAAAAACTTAAAAACTCCCCAGCAACGGGCCCAAACAACATATCCAATATTCACCTAAAACACCCATCGCAAAAAACAATAGATTATCTCACACTTATACTCAACAAATCCTTACAACTAAACTTCATTCCACAAAAATGGAAAAAAGCAATCATAATACCTAAGCTAAAGCAATGCAAAGACCCAAACGACTCATCCTCATACCGCCCAATATCACTACTACAGCAAACTACTCGAAAGACTCATTCTAAATATAATAAACCCTTTCATCCCCATCTCATCATTCCAACACGGATATAAACAACAACACCTAACCACAACAGCCCTCACAAACATTATCCAACCCGTAGTCAACGGCCTAAACAAAAAACCCTATCACATAGCAATACTAATAGCAATTGACATAAAAAAAAACTTTTGACATAGTACCTAGACACAACCTAATAGAGAAAAACATTAACACACAAATGTCAAACAATACAAAAAAATAGATAGCCAACTTTCTCTCAGGCAGGACAGCCACAGTCAAACACAGAAACATGGAATCAAAAACAGTTCACATACAAAACGAAGTACCCCAATGAGATATACTATCCCCCACTCTTTTTAACCTATACACATCAGACCTACCAACTCCCACTACTACAAACACAAATGTCACTACATTTGCAGACGACATAACAATAGCAACCACCCACCAAAACCTAGATACAGCCATAATACTAACACAAGAATACATAGAACAAATACAAACATGGCTAAACAACAACAGAATGACTGCATCTCCCAACAGTCCTCTGTGACCCTAATCACCACAGACAAACATCTAGCTAACGCACACCCCAACATCCTTCTAAACAACATTCCAATTCCACTAAACAAAAAAACAAAAATACTAGGTCTAACAATTGACACACATTTAACATTCTCAAACACATCCAAAACACCATATCATCAGGGAACAGAAAACTAAACATCCTAAAAATAATAGTAAACTCAAACATAAACAATAATAAAGACCTATCAATTACCACATACAAACAATTCATAAGACCTACACTTAACTACACATCAAGCATATGGCTCCCGCATTTATCAAACACCAACCAAAACAATCTACAACAATTTCAAAACAGAGCTCTCAGAATCATCACACACTGCACAAATACAACTCCACAACAATACCTACACAATAAAACAGACATCCTTCCCTTACAAGCTCGCCTCGAAATGATAGGAACCCAATTCTTTATAAAAACTACTACATCTACTCATCCTTGCCATACATATCTATCAAACCCAACAACACAGCTTCTAAAAATTCCCAAATCCTCCATAGCAAAATATTACAAAGAAATTCTAAACACAATTCCACCTAAAATACAAAATATAACAAACAAGCATATCCGCACTATCCTAACAGGAAGATATCTAGCAAACCGAACACACAATAAAATAATAAACGATAATCCACCATAGAACTCAAAAGAAAATGACACCTCCCCACAGTAATGCAAGCACACTTAGCCAAACTGAGGTGCGGTCAACACACAGCACTGCAGGATTATAGGGCCAGATTCAAAATCGGGGACACTCAATCCCCAATTTGCCCACGCTGTAGGACGCGTCCGGAGACTGCAGAACATCTACTAGTTCAGTGTCCGGACCTGGAGGCCCAAAGAAGAAGATAGGATTCAATCCTGAACCCTAGCAGATGAGCGTGCAAAGTGTTTGACCACTACACCACGATGAACTAAAAGAAGAACCCGGGAATACTTCAGCTGTAGACGCGTCAGCACTCCTCGAGCTCCTCCCTCCCACACTCGGGCTTAGGGTCAAACAAGGTACCACGCATAGTGAAGGGGTATTTTATTACTATGAATATGATTGCAGGTTATTGCAATTTTTATGTATTTCTTAATCCCCGGTTCCTAGTATTCTTCACCATGCGCGGTACCCTGTTTGACCCTACGCCCGAGTGTGAGCGGGAGGAGCACGAGGAGTACTGACGCGTGGACAGCAGAAGTATTCCCGGGTTCTTCTTTTAGCTCATCGTGGCGTAGTGGTCAAACACTTTGCACGCTCATCTGCTAGGGTCCAGGATCGAATCCCAGCATGGTGAAAATACATCAGGGGTATTTTATTACTATGAATATGATTGCAGGTTATTGCAATTTCTTATGTATATATATATATATATATATATATATATATATATATATATATATATATATATATATATATATATATATATATATATATATATATATATATATATATATATATATATATATATATATATATATATATATATATATATATATATATATATATATATATATATATATATTATCATCATCATCATCATCGCCAACCTTTCCTCCCCAAGATTGGGAGCAAAGTGCGTAGCATGCACTGGAAACAGAAAAGTAGTAGAAGAATATGACGCAAGTTGAAAAGACAGCTCAGAATTACCGGCCCCTTTATACCTTTAAGTGAGAACTCGTTGAAGTCAGAAAATCCACCCATGGGCTTCACGGTACTGAGACGAACCTTTACTGTGGCATCTCGTCAATGTAGGGTTTAACCCTTAGACCAGGTGGTCTCCAACCATTCCACCTCAAAAATCCCCGCCATTCACTCCTATTCTGCACCTTTCTTCTCGCCTCTGCCAAACCCACATTCCTCTCCTTCAGGCATTCCTTCACTTTTTCTTCGGTCTCCCAGCCGGTCGATTCCCAACACACTCACCACTTGACATCCGCTTAACCAACCGACTTTCATTCATCCTTTCCACATGACCAAACCAACTCAATGTACTTTCCTTTATTCTCTCATTTACTCCTTTCTTCACACACCACAACTCCCTAATGAGTTCATTTTTCATTTTATCAATTCTTCTCACATCTAAAAAGCCAATAAGACCGTCCATCTGAATAAGTTGTACTTTAGATCTATACCCTTAGTCCAGACCACAGTTTCACTACTATACATTAACACAGGTAACAACATACCTTCATGTAAAACCCTATCATACTTAAGACTTAATCCCTTTACATACACCAAGGATTCAATAGCACCAACCTCCTTTCCTACTACAGTAACTACACTCTGCATCATCCGTTGACTTTTCATCAAACATATATCCTAAATATTTAAACTCAGATACCTGTTCCAGTTGCTCACCATCCAACATAACTTCACACTGAGGACTGTCCTCACTCACAATCATAACCTTGCTCTTATCTACGTTCACTTTCAAACCCCTCCTTTTACACACCCTGCCAAATCCCTCTACCAATTTTCTCAAGCTTTCATCAGATTCGCCACACAAAACCAAATCACCCACATATAATAGATTCTTACACCGTCCCCTGCCACCATACGTCTAATTCTTTCATAACCCCATCCAAATGCAAATTGTATAACCAAGAAGATATAACACATCCCTGCATCACTCGGCTATTAATATTGAACCAACCGCTTTCAACTTCATTTATTCTTACACACGCTTCACTATCATCATACATACTTTCGATACCATTCAGAAGCCTACCACCAACACCACATATCACTAACACCTGTCATAGAGCCTCCCTATTAATCCTATCATACACCTGTTGTAAATCCATAAAATCTAAATACAATTTATTCTTCTTATCTCTCATTTTCTCAATCATTTTTTTCAATGTAAAAATTTGATTTACACATTCTCTATCACTTCTAAGCGCACCTTGTTCTTCACCAATGAGTCCCTCAGTCACTCGATGCATTCTTTCGACCAAAATATCAGCATAAATCTTCCCTACAACACTCAATATACTAATTCCCTTATAATTCCTACAGTTCCCTTTACAACCCCCCCCCCCTCTTACCTTTATATGAGGGTACTATTACTGCTCTCCTCCAATAACTTCCATAAACGCTTTGTTACGCAGCTTCCAAATACACTCAATCACTATCTCGCCTCCGTTCTGAAACAATTCACCTATAATTTCATATATACCTTCAGATTTCAGATTTACCATTCTTCAACTTTCTCACTCTACCCATTACATACTCCTTACTAATGACCTCATCCCCAAATAACTATTCTTTCTTGCACCATCAAACCCACACACATTGTACTATGACCTCTTCATTACTGCCATTGCTATGTAGATTTTCGAAGTGTTCCCTCCACACTCTCTTCACATCCATTCCATCCGTTACGAAAGCAGCATCCCCTATTCATTATTCTATGCAGATTTCCATTATATATATATATATATATATATATATATATATATATATATATATATATATATATATATATATATATATATATATATATGTATATATATATATTATGTCGGTATATATACATATATATACATTATTATTATTATATATATATATATATATATATTATTATTATTATTATATATATATATATATATTATTATTATTATTATTATATATTATTATATATATTATTACATATATATATATAGATTATATATATATTATTATTATATATATAACATATATATATATATATATAGTTATATATATTATTGGTTATTATATATATATATATTATTATTATATATATATATTATTATTATTATATATATATATATATATATATATATATTATATATATATATATATATATATATATATATATATATATACATAAACATATATATAAATATATATATATATATATATATATATATATATATATATATATATATATATATATATATATATATATATATATATATATATATATACTTCGTCAAAAATAACGCACCACTAGGGTAAATGCCACTCGCAGGAACGGGAAGGCCCCTAACCCAATGAAACCCCACACCAACATAGAAGACAGCATCAGTGTAACTATGTAACCACCCCACAGAGAATTGGCTGCAGTATTGGGGCCGTCACCGCGATAAATTTAGGAAAACATAAACCACGTAACTAGACCTGGGAGAGGTGGGGGTAGGTTATGTCGGGGGTATAATCGAGCGAGGGATCATTCACGTACGAAGCGACTCCGATAAACATGGAGAGGATAATGCGTCAACTGTCAAGAGATCAGTGCGTTCAGATAAAAACACTCCACGCCGAAGGACACGAGTACCGGGCACTTGGTCGACGGTTCGGTGTAGCGCACACAACGATTGCATGGGTGGTCCAACGGTACCAGGAAACCCTGACACATGATCGCCGGCAAGGACAAGGTAGGCCCAGGGCCACGACACCAGTGGAAGACCGATTTATACGTCTGCGTGCATTACGAGAGCGCCATACAACGGCACGACATCTGCAGATACAGCTGGCGGAGGTACACGGCACCAGGGTGAGTGACAATACAGTGCGTCGACGCCTTGCGGAACATAATTACCAGCCCCGGAGGCCTGCCATAGATCCACCGCACACCACGGCACATCGAAGGGCGCGACTGGCATTTTCCCGAGAACACATCCATTGGACGGTCGACGATTGGGCAAAAGTGCTCTTTACGGACGAGTCGAGAGTGTCTCTGTACGCCTCGGACAGGCGTGCTAGAGTATACCGACGACCGACGGAGAGGTTCGCGCAATGCAATGTGCTGCAGGTGCCGCCGTTTGGAGGTGGGTCGGTTATGGTCTGGGGAGGCATCTCTTTATCGGGACCTACGGAGTTGCACATCTTCGATGGAGGCACTCTTACAGCCGTAAGGTATATCACAGACATCCTCAAACCATATGTCGTGCCATATGCCCTACATCGGTGACTCTTTCATCTTAATGCATGACAATGCAAGACCACACAAGGCCCAATGTGTGAACGACTACCTTAGGACGGTTCAAATTACGGCGTTGGAGTGGCCAGCATATAGTCCGAACCTCAACCCAATCGAACATTTGGATCCGACAGCTGCAACCCCTCCACGGACCCTCCCGGACCTGCGACAGGCACTGCACGACGTATGGGATCAAATCACTGTCCAGGACATTCGCTCACTCATCGAGAGCATGCCAGGACGGTGTCAGGCAGTCATCCGTGCCAGAGGGGGTCATACACGGTATTGAGACAGACCCAACACCCCCCGCGGCCGTCGCCGTACGTACCAACATTGTGTGTTTGCAGTTATTGAACACCATGTTATTGTCATTGTCCAGTAAAATGTCTTCGGGTTCTTCAACATTTTCTACCCCGTGGTGCACTAATTTTGACGAGTAATATATATAAATAAATATATATATATATATATATATATATATATATATATATATATATATATATATATATATATATATATATATATATTATGTGAAATTTATTAAGAACTTTGATATATTTGCAGTTTATTATTAACTAAGGCCTCCTAACTTGATACTTACTAAACTTAGCGTTTGATTGCTTTGATTTCATTATATATATATATATATATATATATATATATATATATATATATATATATATATATATATATATATATATATATATATATATATATATATATATATATATATATATATATATATATATATATATATATATATATATATATAGATGTTAAATATTGCATAATAATCGCAATTAGATAAGATGTTAAAGAAAGAACATATAATGAGAAGGTAAAGAATTAACTGCCTTTTCTGGGATTGAACCACCGCATGTTGCGCGTGAGGACAATATGCCCGGTGCTATACAACTGAGCCATCCTCCAACCCAAAAAAGTTTGATTCAAGAACAGTTATAAAGCAACCGAGTTCCCGTCAAGGCGACATCACCAGGTGTCCAGCCTGTCCTATCTCTCGTTCTTTATATTTTAGATGTTAAATATTGCATAATAATCGCAATTAGATAAGATGTTAAAAAAAGAACATATAATGAGAAGGTAAAGAATTAACTGCCTTCTCTGGGATTGAACCACCGCATGTTGCGCGTGAGGACAATATGCCCGGTGCTATACAACTGAGCCATCCTCCAATCCAAAAAAATTGGATTCAAGAACAGTTATAAAGCAACCGAGTTCCCGTCAAGGCGACATCACCTGGTGTCCAGCCTGTCCTATCTCTCGTTCTTTATATTTTTAGATGTTAAATATTGCATAATAATCGCAATTAGATAAGATGATAAAGAAAGAACATATAATGAGAAGGTAAAGAATTAACTGCCTTCTCTGGGATTGAACCACCGTATGTTGCGCGTGAGGACAATATGTCCGGTGCTATACAACTGAGCCATCCTCCAATCCAAAAAATTGGATTCAAGAACAGTTATAAAGCAACCGAGTTCCCGTCAAGGCGACATCACCAGGTGTCCAGCCTGTCCTATCTCTCGTTCTTTATATTTTAAGATGTTAAATATTGCATAATAATCGCAATTAGATAAGATGTTAAAGAAAGAACATATAATGAGAAGGTAAAGAATTAACTGCCTTCTCTGGGATTGAACACCTTCCTAGCTAAAAACTACCTAGGAAACAGACCAACCAACAACATACTATACGAACATCCACCCAAAATAGCTCCAGAATTCAACCCTCTCTCCAGATCCATGCAATCATCCTTGGCCAAACTAATATGCGGCCACCACCCAAACATACAGTACTACAAACACAGATTCAATTTAAACCAAGCATTGACCCAGGAAACAGTCTCTGACTTCCTTCTGACCTGTCGTTTTAACACTCAACTAAGGGCAATCAGGAGCATCTCAGTCCTGGTAGATCTATGGAGAAGACCGGCCGAGGTGGCGGGGTACCTTGTGGCAGTGTGGCAGTGTATTATGTTGATATATATATATTTATATTATTATTATTAATATATACATATTATATATATATATACATAGTTATTATTATTATTATTATATATATATATATATATATACATATATATAGCAATATATATATATATATTATATATTATTAT
Organism: Trachelipus rathkii; assembly: GCA_015478945.1. Taxonomy (NCBI): domain Eukaryota; kingdom Metazoa; phylum Arthropoda; class Malacostraca; order Isopoda; family Trachelipodidae; genus Trachelipus; species Trachelipus rathkii. The sequence goes on from JABUQX010073061.1 coordinate 38,838, forward strand.
ATATATATATTATTATTATTATATATATTATATTATAAACGATATTACATTATATTATTATTATATATATATACATAAAGTTATATATATATACATACATTATATATATACATACATTATATATATATATATATATATATATATATATATTATTATATATATATATATATATATATATATATATATAATATATATATATATATATATATATATATATATATATATATATATATATATATATATATATATATATATATATATATATATATATATAAATATATATAGATATGTGAGGGTATATATCTATATATATATATATATATATATATATATATATATATATATATATATATATATATATATATATATATATATATATATATATATATTGCTTAACCTATAATTTTTTTTATCAAAAACGAAAGAGTGAATAGATAAATTAGTAAGTAGTGAAAAGGCAAATGATACATAAGTTCTACTAAACACCGAATTATCAAACAGTTTTATAATTAATCTAGTCTGAAAAAATAGCTTTTGTAATTCTGACAAGGTTAATTATGTCACCAAAATTTCGCCTTATTTCATGTGACAAAATGCAATTGGACGAATAGTTTTGACATTAACTGCATAATTACTTCTCAGAATTGTAATTTAAATGTTCTTTTGTTAAGTTATTTATTGAAATTTTTCACAATAATTTGTCGTTGATAATTTATAACGAGAATTATTATTGTTATTATTATTACTATTTTTATTATTATTATTATTATTATTATTATTATTATTATTATTATTATTATTATTATTATTATTATTATTATTATTATTATTATTATTATTATTATTATTATTATTATTATTATTATTAATATTATTATTATTATTATTATTATTTTTTCATTATTATTTTTTTTATTTATTTATTTATTATTATTATTATTATTATTATTATTATTATTATTATTATTATTATTATTATTATTATTATTATTATTATTATTATTATTATTATTATTATTATTATTATTATTATTATTATTATTATTTCGACTCTAACGATCCTCTAAACTACAAAATTGCTACCATAAAGACTTTAGTTCACCGAGCGTTTAAGATATCGTCTGATTGGACCCTTTTTGATATAGAAATTAAAAGAATAACAC